>JAJMZS010003522.1:0-14271 GCA_023807205.1 Isotricha prostoma | reverse complement strand
TGCTATAATTATAATAAAAAATATATATTTATGATAACTATCTATCATTCTTGTACAATCAAATTTATATTTACTTCTAAATTATTATATTTAATTTCTTTTTGTAAATTTTGAATTGATATTTCTTTAATAAATTTTTTTGTCAATGGCATTGAAATATCAATTATCATTTGTAAATATTCAACGCTTTCATTTTTTTCAGTTAATAATTCTTTAATATCTTCTAATGAAATTAAATTTAACTCTGTTTTATATAAAAATTGAGATTTATTACTATTTTTCATATTATCAATAATAGTTTTAATTTCTTTTTTTACATTAAAATCTATTTTTTCAAATTCATCTCCTATAATAAAATTTTCTGATTGTATTTCTTTTTTATGAAGAGCATTATTTTTATTACTTAGTTTATTAATATTTTTATTTTCAATATCATAACTTAAATAAACATTTTGAATTTCTTTTGGTAATTGTAAAGGAACCAATGGAATTGGAATTGAAAAAATAATTTTTTTAGGACTTATATTACTAAAGAAATCATCTATTAAATTATCAAAAATACTATTTTTATCATTCTTATGTCTATTAATATTTAATATATTATTTATTAATTCATCTTCTTTTTTTTCATCTTCAATTTTTTCATCTTCAATTTTTTCGTCTTCTATTTTTTCTTTTTCTTTTTTTTCATTTTCTTCTTCTTCAATATGAATTTTAGAATTTAATAATTTACTTTTCTTATCATTTTTGGAAAAATCATTTTTTGGAGGATTATATTTTCTTATTTCAGGAAAAATAAATACTGTTTCTTTATTCATTCCAAGTGGTCTAATTTTAAAAGTGAAAAGTTCTGTTTTAAGTCCAACAGACATAAATTCAGTCATCATTTTTTCAAAGGATTTTTTAAATTTATTTGTATATTCTGAAATTAAATTATCATCTTTATTTTTTAATGATAAATATGCATTTGCTAAACAGGAAAAGTATTTTGAAATTAATTTTATATCATCTAAATTTTTTGTTTTTTTTGCCTTATAAATATATAATGGTAAAACTATTGTTCCTAATTCACAATCATCAAAATATTTAATCAATGAATTAATTGTTAAAATTTGTGGTACTTCAATAGAGTTTATTGAAGATATTTCAATATTATTGATTTCATTTTTACCAAAATCATATTTATTAATTTTTTTTATCTCTTTAAATTTTTTGTACATTGGTTTTCCATTTTGAATTAAAAATCTATTAATATTTGCTTTATAAATATTTGTACTTATTTCATTATCAATATCATTATCTTCATTATCTTTTTCATCTTCTTCTTCTTCACTATTCATTCTTTCTAAATCGCTATAACTACTATTACTATTACTTTTATTATTACTATTACTATTACTATTACTATTTCTGTGTTTTATATTATTTAAATTTATCTCTTCATTTTCATTCATATAATTTAAATCATCTTCTTTTTCAATAATTTCTTTTACTTTATCTTTTAAATCCTCTATTTTTTTAGATGGTGTAAAAATATAATTATCTTGATTAAAATTATAATAACTTCCTTTATTTGCAAAAATATGTACATTTTCATTACTATTAATTAATTTAAGAACATTATTTTTATCTTGTACAAGTTCAATTGTTTTCTCATTAAATAATTTTAATAAAGTTTCAAAAAGATTTGAATCTCTATTCTGACAATCTTTTGGGAAATATTTTTTAAATTCTTCAAATAAATTATCTGTTTTTGTCAATAGAATATTTTTGAAATATGATTGAGAAATATAATTTTCAAATCCAATTAATGAATACCATTTTTCTCCTAATTGAATAATTATAAGATAATTATCTCCTTTTTCTTTTTCTAAATATCCTTCGTTTGTTAAATAATATAAATTTGCATTATCTGGAATCTCTAATTCTAAATTCCTATTATTGTTAAAATAACATTCTCTATATAAAAATTCACCTTTTCCCCAACAAGCAAATGGAGAAATAAGTAATGAATTTTTTTCTATATTATTTATATTATCTAAATCATTTTTAATTCCATTTTTTATTTGTTTTATTAATTTTATATCTATATTTTTTATTGATTGATTTTTTTGGAATAATTGTATTTTTTGTGAAAGATCATTTATTTTAAATTCAAATACTGCTATTTCATTATCATAAAATTTACTTAAATTAAATTTCAATTTTATTGAAAAATAATTTTCATATGAATTTATTTTAATTTCATTTGAAGTCTTAATAATAGAAACTCCTTCTGCTAATTCTGAAACATTAAACAATCCAATAATATTTGCTTTAATAAATGTATTTACTAAAAAGTATAATTCAATTTCACATTCATTTTCAAATGATGGAATATAAATATCCATTTTGTTGTTCAAAAAGTTTTTTGTTTCATAATCATAAATATAAAACTCAAAATAAGTTGAAATTATTAAAGCATCAATTAAAATAGAAATTTTTATTTCTTCTGAAATATAAATATCAATAAGACAATTTAATATATCAATATTTTCCATATTATTATTATTTCGAATGATTATATTAAATTCATTTGAATTTTTTATTTCTATAATAGGTTCATCATATGTATTTTTTTCTAAAGATTTTATACTAGATTTTAATAGGAATGGAATATACTCAAAATTATTTTTTATATTAAATTTAATAGTTTCTCCTTTTAATAATTTTGATGCATTAAGTTTATATTGTTGATTATCAAAAGTAAGAGAATATTTTTCAGAAGAAAAAAATATTTGAATAGGACAAATTATGAAAATAATCTCAATTATAATATTAATTGAAGACTTATTATCAGATATATTTAAATTTCTATTTAATCTATAGATTTTTTCTTCATTTGAAGTATTAGGAGGAGGAAAACTAAAATTAATAGTAATTGATGAATTTGGCTCAATATGAGTTTTTTTTAATTTCATATATTGGATTTCTTTTGTGTCATATAATTCAATTATTTCTTCTTCATTTTTTACTTCATCTTTTTTTTCATATTTTTTTTCTATTTCAACGTTTAATGATTCATTTACTAAAGAATATATTTTCAAATAACATGGTTCGTTGTATAATTCTGGGCTTATTGGGTCTGGATTAAAATATATTTTTTTATAATTACAAAATAATTGATTATTTTTTTTTATTATTAAAGGTTTAGATAAAGTAATAGGTTTTTCTTCTATATCATCTAAGTTAAAATTATAATTAATCTGTTGGAAAATAGGTAAAGAACAATCTTTCATGATAAATCTCTCAGTATCTACATTTGGCATTTTTTTATATTTTTTAGAAAAAATATTGAAATTATTTTTAAATGTATTTACATTTTTTTGTAAATTATTTAAATAAACTCTTAAATCATTATCACAATATGAATCTTCTACATTATAAATTGAATCGAATTTATTTAAATTTTTTTTTAATTCATTATAATTATTGTTAAATTCTTTTATATCAATAGTTTCATTATTTTTAATTTTATTAATATTTTCAACAGTTTTCCTTAATTGTTGCTCTGTATCTCTAAAAATTACTAATACACTATCAACTGTAATTTGATCAAAATAAATTTTTTGAGAATCAAAATCTCTCAATAAGTCTTCTTTTTCTTCTTCGGTAATTGCTCTGTTATTCCTTTCTTCAAATCTTTGAATTAATTCATTTTGATTATTATTTTTTAATTGTTTTTCTAATTTTTCTACTTTAACCTTTAAATCTATTTGTGCTTTATTTATTACATTTATAAAATCATTTAAAGATTTGGAATAATTTAAACAATTTTGTCCTTGCAATATTTTTGCCAGAATTTGAGAAAAATCTTTATTAATAAATGTTTTAATATATTCTTTTGGATTTTTTATAAAATTTATTACATCAGATTTATTTGATTTAATATCAATATCTAATAATTCATTAAATTTATTTGCTATGGTTAATTCAAATAATGAAGAATAAAAGTCTATCAAAACATTTTCTATATATTTTGTTATCATTTGCTCTGAATATATTTTTATTGAACAAAATTTATTAAAAAAATTATAAAACATTTGAATATTTTTATCAAAAACTATATCATTTTTTATATTATCTGTAATTAAATTAATCCAAGACAAATTAATATTTTGATTATTTTGCATTGATAATAAAACTTTTTCTCTAATTATTTTAGTTAATTCTTTTTCATAAGGATTTTCATTATTTTCAAAAATTAAACAATTAGTAGATGACATTATTCTTATAATAAATACCCAAAAAGGTAAATAAATAAATGGAGAAGGTTGGAAAATATTATTAATGTTTTCTTTAGTTACAGTTTTCAATAGTTTTTCAAAATTATTATAATTATTAAATAAGAAATATTGAAAAGATGGCATATTTTTTATTTTTAATATAGAATCAATATCAAATTTATCTTTAAAACATTCAAAATCTTCAAAAGTTAATTTTTTATTATTTTCATTATTGATTTTTTCTACTTCTTCTTTACGCACTTTATATTCATCAAAATATTTTCCTAATTTTATTAAATTAATTAAAACATTTATTTTATTATAATTTTCTGATTCTTTTTTATTATTATTTTCAATATATTGTAAAATTGTTTCTCCATCCACAAATTGTGGTATTTCAAGTATTTCTTTATTAAAATATTTATAAAACATTAAAGATATTTTTCCTGCAACATCTTTAAAAGTTTTTAAATTTTTAATTTCTTCGTTTATATTTTTAAATAATTCTAAATATAAATTTTCAATCTTAACTTTATCAATTTCATCAAAGGCAGGACCGTAATAATATTGTTCAAAATTTTCAAAAGTAAAAAAAAGATAAATAAGATCATTTATCTTAAATGTAGGAATGGTAATATTCATATTAAGATCATATAATTCTGTAATTGTATAGATATATATAAATTCATCATTCAAAAGTTTGTTCTTTTTTATTATTTGTCTTCTTTCTTCTTCATTTTCTTTATTTGTATTTAAAATTTGTCCAACTCGATTTTTTTTTTCATCAAGATTAGAAAAAAAATTAATTAATTCATCTATAGAAATTTGATTTTTATAAAGTTTTAACATTAAAGAAGCTCTGCATATTGATTTTGCTATTTCTATATCAAAATTTTGATAGTTTTGAAGTGCAATAATATAATTAATTAAACTTTTAAATTCATTGTTTCTTTGAAAATTTGAAGAAAATTTAATTATTTTTGACTTATCATTTGTCATTTTTATTTCTTCAATTTGTTTTATTACTTCTAAAGAACTATTATATTGGAGAATAAAATCAAATAATTTTATATGTGATGATTTTTCATTAATTTTATTAATTGAAGGAATTTTCCAATCAATATCATTTTTCTTTAAACACATTTTTTCTTCATTTATAGATAGTAATGATTCATAATCTTTTTGTAAATTATCAACTTCTTTTATCATATCTTCTTTTGGTAAATTAAAGGTATCATTAATTTTTTTTATTAAATTTGTTTTCCAAATTTTCAAATTATCTTGTACTTTTAAATTATTTAATTCATTTTTTAATTTATTTAATTCTTCTTCTGCTTCTTTATATTTTTCATCTATCTCAATTTGATTTTTTCTTTCCTCTAATTTTTTTTGAATATCTATTAAAGTTAATTTATCTTCATTTATATTTTCTTTCTCATTTACATTATTTTCAAGAATTATTAAATTAGAAATTTCTTTCCTAATATCAATTAATTTACTATTAATATCATCTTTATTTAAATTATTATCAATATTTATTTTATTTGTTAACTTCATCCATAGAAAACTATTTTTATTATAATAAAAAAATCTTTTTTTAAAATAATCAATTAATTTATCAATTTGTTTTAGCTCAGTAAGTGAATCATATTTTTTTTCAATAAAATTAAAAAAGCTTTTTTCTTTTTCAAAATAAAATCTTAATAAAAATTTATAAATATCAGATTTTGGAGTTAATCCATATAAAATACCCCATGCCCTAGAAAAAATATTATTATTTTTTTCAGTATTAAAAAAGTATTCTGAAGAAAAAATATCATTCCTTCCTTCTTTTTTTCTATTTTGTCTTTGAAAATTTAAAAATATATCACTAATTGAATTAGTTAAATTTTTCTTTGGAGAATATTCATTAATAAATCTAATTATTGTTTCTGGATCTTCATAATCTTTTTTTATTGTAAATTCATTTTCTTTATTATTTTTTAATGGAATACTTATTTTAGTTCCTGCTGTGAGTATAAATGAATTAGGTTTATTTAAATATAATTCTACATTAATTCTTCCATATTGAAGTTCATTACAAGGATTATACTTGAAAATATATTTTTCATCAATTTCTATTGAAAAATTATTTTTGTTTCTTATTAACTGACAAATTGTGTTAATATATAAAATAATTAAATCATAATTTTCATTATCATAAAATTTATGTCTAGGAAAAAAAATATCAATAATTTCAAAACATTCTGGATTGTTATTACATTTTTTTATAAAATTTATAAAACCTTTTTTAGTCTGATTTTCAATAAAAGATTTTATTGCTGATAAAGATTTTTGAAATCTTTTGTCATAAATTTTATAATTCATTTTATCAGTAAATAATTCTTCATCGTTTAATAATGCAATAAGAAGTTTTATTTTAAGTAAAACTGGTTTTAATTCTTTTATTGATAATAACTCATTTGAACCTAATGAATAATCTTTAATATCTTTTAATTCTATTAATATCATTTTGTCGTATAATTCTTTTAATAAATTTTTCATTATTGTAATTTGGAAAAAATTTGATAAATTTTCATCATATTTCTTATAATAGTTATCATTTTGGTAAAAAAGTAAATTTAAGGTATCTTCAATATTATTTATAATTAATAAAATATTTTCATCATTTAATTTTAATGCCATACATTTTTGAACAAAACTTCTAAAATTAAATGGAAAGATATCTTGTTCATGAGATTTTTGAATTTTACATAATTCATCAAGTATTTTAATTACTTCTTCTGGTAATTTTTTTTCTTCTAAAAAATTAATTTCATTATAATTATTTTTTTTTGTAAATTCATCAAACACTTCATTTTTTATTGAATCTAATGAAAAATCATTTTTTTCATCACTCTCTTGACTATAAGAATTAAAGTAATAAAGTTGAAAAACTGTTTTAACCCAATTAGTAAGTTCTTCACTTTTTTCAGGGATATTAACATTTTTTTTCCCATCATTTCCTAAAAAAATTAAATGTCTTGGAGAAAATTTAGTTCCTCCAGCCATTAAATTAACAAATAATTCACTTTTTTTAACATTTATTTTATGACAAGAAGCTAATTTAGAACAAATTTTTATCCATAATTTTTTATTTATTTCATTATTATATCTAGAATTATATATAATTGCTGTTGAATCTGGAATATTTGAGTCTAAAGTAGTAAGAGAAAATCTTGCGCATGAATTAAATAAAATTTGATTAATTGTTTTTTTACCTAAATTATAAGGATTAAATGCTAAAAAAAATTTAAAATTTTGTGAAATATTTTCTTTATTTAATATTATATTTTTTTCTGAATCTAAAACATTTAATTGAGGATTTTCATTACATAAAGATGATATTGTATCAAATAATATTGAATGACCCATTTCAATTCCATCAAAAAATACCCATCCACCTTTTGTTGCTGCTGAAATAAATGATGACATTTTATGTACAAGTCTTCCTGGAAGTGAAATAATATTTTTAAATGCATCTTTTGCTTTATTTAATTCTCTTTTTTTTTCTGCATTTTTTTCTTTTTTTATTCCTTCAATTATTTTTGAAAGTATTGAATTATATTCTCCTTCTTGTATTTGTTTAAAATGTCTTTCTTCCTTTATTATATCTTTTATGATTTTATAATTTTCTTTTAATTCTCTCTTTTCTTCTTCTTCAATTTTAGTTTTAATAATATCTTGACCAGTTATTATTGACATTCCTGAATTTGATGTTATTTGATATAAGATCATTTTTTGTCCAAAAAGTTTAGCAAAAATTTTCATTAAATAAGATTTTCCTGAAGCAGTTTCTCCTTGAATTAAAGGTATTTTTCCTGATTTAATACAACATATTAAAAATATTATTCCTAATTTTTGAATTTTAGTTAATGATCTAAAAAGTCTTTTATTTTCTTTTTTATTTATTTTCTTTGAATTAATAGTATCAATAATTATATCATTAAATTTATTATTCTTAATGTTTATTATTAATTTTTTTTGATCTGCATCATAATCTAAATAAGGGTCAAATTCAGCAGTCAAACTTAAATTTAATTCTCTCATTATATTTTCTTGAATTTCTACTTTATCAAATCTATATACAAATATAAATAACATTAAATAAGATGAATCAATTTTAGGAAATTTTTTTCTAAAATCAATATATTTTTTAACATCAATTAAATTAAATCCTGGTTCAATAGAATTTTTTTTAACTATAGTTAATGCTTCTATAAATTTTTTTGCAAATAATTCAAATTCAAATTTTATTGCTTTTTCATAATATTCTTTAGATTCATCTTTATTTTCCAATATAGTTTTTCTTTTTTTATCATCTATACCAGTCTGATTTAAAATATAATTTTCAATATATTCTTTTTTAGATGAATCATCATAATCAATTAGACTAAATAATTTAGTTATAATATTACTAATATCAGTAGCATCTGGATTTTCAACAATATGATATATTGAATTAGATTTTAAATTTAAAGGAATTTGATCTAATAAACTTTCATTATTACTTCTATTTATTATTCCAATTATATTTGGATTTCCAATTTTTAATTCAGAACCATCTGGTAATAAAACATTTCTATTATCATTTATATTAAATATTGAGGTTAAAAGATCAAGTACAGGAAGAGATGCATTATTAATTTCATCAAATATAATTATTTTATTTGAATCTTTATCTTCAAGTGCTTTTGATATATCAGTTTTTTTATATTCAATTTTAGTTTCATTAGTTTCTGTTTTTGTAAATCCCATATTCATTAATAATTCATCTGATTTTGTTGATTTAGATAATACCTTATGAATAATTTCTAAATTTAAAATATTTGCCATTAAATTAATTGCAGTTTTTTTACCTTGTCCATTTTCACCTTCTAAAATTAAAGGAATATGTAATGTACAAGCAAAATGAATTAAATCACATATTTCTGAAAATTTTTTTGTAAAATATATATTTTGAGGAATATTTTCATAATTATTATAATCATATCCTAATCCTGTTCTTTTGGAAAATATTTTATTGTCTGCAACACTAATTTCAAATGGAAAATCATTATCTTTAAATTCTGATATTTCATATTTTTTATTTAATAAATTATCATTTCTTTTCTCATTTTTACCATTTTCAATTATATAAAAAATTAATTGTAAATTTTTGATATGATTATGATTAAGTCTAGAATTATCTAAAACATTTGCAATTTTAATTGAATTTAATATTTCTGGTAAAGTTAATTGAGGTTTAAAATTATTTATTGATTCTATATCAGGCCCTGCTTTTTTATTCAAAACTATTTTTTCTTCTTCATTAGTATAATTTTCTATATTAATCCTTGTAAAACGAGAAAGAATTGCTTCTGAAAGAACTATTTCATCATTTAAACTACTTGTTGCTATTATTCTAAAATTAGTAGCAAAGTTTTTTAATTCTTTTTTATTTTCTGAGGTAAAAGTATTAGTTGTATCTTCAGAAAGAGTTAAAATATTTTTATCAGAGAATAATTCATTAAATCTTTCTAAAACAGAAGTTTTTACTTTTGATAAATTTTTTAATATTAAATATTTATCTTTAAAAATTGCAGATAATATTAATCCAGGTTTAAATTCCATTTTCAAATCAATCAATCTGTTTTCATCTTCACTAGGAAACAATTTCTTAAGTATATTCTTTACTAATTCTTTTTTAAAAGTAGAATAATTCATTTTAGTATTTTCAATTGTACTATTAATTTCATTTTCAAATTTTTTTTTTAAATTTTCCCAATCTTTATTACATTCATTTAACTTCTTTTTTAAATTTGGTAATCCTAAAATATCATATATTTGAGTAATACAAAAATTTCTATGTTCAGATTTAGAAAAGAAAAAAGGACTTCCTAATAATTGTAATACAGTAGATTCTCTATTTAATGATACAATTGCAGCATTTTCTAATATTATTTTTGCAGCATATGTTTTATAACATGTTGGGCCAATTAATAAAATTGGTTCTTTAAAGCTTGTTAATTTCATTTGAAATATTGTTTCTAATAAACTTTTTAAAGCTTGTATATCTCTATATTCTGATTTTTTATCTTCAATTAGTTTTTTATTTCTATCGTAAACCTGATTTTGATATAAGATAATTATTAAATCTTTTTTTTTCAATTTAAATGTAATAATTGAATTGCCTGAATTGCCTGAATTTTCTTCCTTTAATTCTGTTTCACTCATAAAAGTTTCTTTTAAATCATTAATTTGATTATCATCTAATTTTAAAGTTTCTTCTTTTTTTAAAATATTACAAAATTTATCTAAATATTGATTTTTATCTGTATATCTTGATAAAGCATAAAAAAGTAAATTATGTTGAAGTTGAAAGTTTTGAAAAGTATTTCTTTGATTTTTCTGATATTGTAATCTTTTAATAATTTTTGAAACATCTCTTAAAGACCAAGGTTCTTGGAATATTTTTTCTTTATTAATTTCAATCATACATTTACCTATTTTTTCAGATTCTTCTTTTCCAATTTTAACATCATTAACACATAAAAATTCATCAATATCATTACAAATTTTTTGTATATCCTTATCTCCTAATTCAGGATAATTTATTTTTCTTATTTTTCTCATTAAATTTAAAGGTAATTCAGATCTTCCAATAATACCAACATTATTTTGACATATAATTAAAAAGAAAGTAGAAGAAATTTTAAATTCTTTATCATAAGATGCCATTCCAGGAATAAATAATCTAGTATCAAAAATTAAATCAAGAATTGGAACAATAGAAAGTATAGTAGACATAGGAGAAATATTTAATTCATCAGCAATATAATATTTTCCTTCAATTAAAGCTCTTGTAAGAGGACCAGTATTAAATTTAATTTGATTATTATTAATAGTAGAAGATCCATATAAATCATTTGGATAAGTACTTGAATGAAATGTTTGAATATAAAATTTAATTTCTCTAATTTCATTAATTTCTCTCATTTCTGCAATAGCTCTTGCTGCTGTTGTTTTACCATATCCAGGAGGACTTTCTACACATAAATATAAATTTATTAATGATGATATGTATACTATTCCTACAAAATTTATTAAATTTTCTGAATTATTAAATGAATATTTTTCTTTTTTTTCATTTGATTGTATATTGTCATTTATTTCTTTTATAAATGATGATATTGAAGGATATTTTGATATTTTAATTTTATCTGGATTTTTTAAAAATATTAAATCAAATACTACATTTATTATTTCTTCTTCTTTTATTTCACGATTTTTTTCTCTTAATTTTAATAAAAGTTTATATACTGAAGAACAAAATTTACTTATTGATGATATTGAATAATGTGATAAATAAATATTTTTTTCTGTATCATCTTTTTTTAATAAATTAATTTTTTTATTTATTATATTTATTAAATTATCACTTACTTTATAGTCTAAATTATCTTTTTTATTACCTTGAGCTTGATGTACTTCTATACCTTTATTTTTTAAATCAATATTTATATTATGGTGATTTTTATTTTTCCTTTCATTTTTTTCAAATTTTTCAAATCTTTTAAATAAATTTGTAATTAATTCTTTATGCTCCTTGATATTTTCTAATTGATTTTCTAAATAAATAGCATCAAATCTGCTCAAAAAAGCAGGAGAAATATTTTTTAATTTCTTAGAACTACAAGTACAAATAATTCTAAAATTTGGATTAATAGGAACAGATACTTTTTCAGAATTTTCAGGAACAGGAAAAGTATTATCTTCATCATTATATTTTTTATCTAATAATCCATTTAATCTTTCATAAACAGTAGAAGGAGCTTCATTAATTTGATCAAAAATTACACAATAACCTTCTTTAATTGATTTAACAAGAAATCCTTCTTTAAATTTTAAAATTTCATTATTAAACTTATTGTCTTTTTTATTAGCATCAGTTTCACTTGTATCAGTATCTATTTTATTAGAAATATTTGGAACAGTTATTCCAATTAAATCTTCACATTGTAATTTTTTTGAACAAATACATAAATATGTATTATCTTTTGATTTTTCATTTTTTGAAAAAAATTCAGCAGACCATCTTGCAATTTGAGTTATTCCTGATTCTTCTTCTCCTACTATAATTATATGCCTATGATTTTTTAATGAAAATAAAATTGAATTAATTGCTTGAATTAAATTATTATTTTTAAAACATTCTGGAAACTCTTTTGGTAAATCTATATTAATATTTTCTTTCTCTTTTAAATTTTCATATTTATTTATTATTAATTTCATTTTTTCTTTTTCATTTTTTGGATATCTCGCACCATAAACATTCATAATTATTGAATGTGGTGAATTATTTTTATCTTTTAAAGCATTTATAACAGTTTCAATTTCTCTTATTGTAAAACAATATATATCTTCTGAATCTTTTGAACTTTCTTTTTCCCATTCAATATGAAATTTAATAATATTTTTTAATATGTCTTCATTAATTTTTATATTTTCTTTTTTAGCTAATCCATTTGCAATTTTAAATAATTCATCTTCATTAAATTTATCACAATTAACTTTTTGAAATCTAGAAAAAAAAGCATAACCTAAATTTTGTCTTTTATTAATAAAAGAACCTTTTAAAGGATTTTGAGTAGCAATTAATGCAAAATTTTTATGCATTTCACAACTTTCTAATTCTTTTCCAGTTAATTCAGTACTTAAAACTTTACTATCTAATGCTTGACCAATACAATCAAGAACTTCTTTAGAAGCAAGATTAATTTCATCTAAAATTAATATTTTACCTTCTTTAAAAGCTTTATAAAAAGCACCACTTTCAATTTTTATTCCTATAACAGATTTACTATCTCCAATATATTTATTCATTAAATTATCAATTTTAGTATCAGCACTTAAATTAAATTTAATATAATTTGATTTATCTTTTTCATTATAATTTGATTGTTCATAATCATCTTCATGTTTATTTTCATCATCATAAATGTTATTTGAATATTCCATTAAATATTCACAAGCAATTACTGAAGTTCTTGTTTTTGCTGTTCCAGTATCACCTTCAAGAAGAACTGGATTACCTGATTTAATATAATGTATTATTTCTGCCATTCTCTTACATGATAAATCAGTTAATATAAAATTTTTACGCTCAAAAAAATCTTTATGTTTTCTTATTTCTTCCATTTCTTTTTCTAATAAACCTTTACAATTTTTTAAATTTTTTGATATTTCATAGATTAATTTTTCTGCATTTTGATTATCTTCATTATCTTTTTTATCTTTTAAAAATTTTTTATCATCATTTTTTGAAGTTGGTTTTTCTTTTTCTTTTATTATTATAGTTGATTGAAATGAAGAACTCGTGTTTATTTCATTATTTTGATTATTAATTGAAGAATTAGAAAGAGATTGGAATTCACTATTATTATCAATTTTTGATACTGAAATATTACTTATATTTAAAGAATTTTGGTTTTTTGGTTTTGAAATTATACTTTGATTACTTGGAATTTCATTTTTTGTTTGTGTAGGATTTTTATTTTGAACAAGTTTTTGATTAAATTGTATTTTTTGAGGATCTTCAGGTTTTTTATAAAAAGAGATTTTATTTGCAGATGAATTATTTTTTAAGGGATTATCCCCAGGTTTTATTTTAATTTTTATTTTTTTTGAATCCATTTTTTGTTTATAAAATGAAAGGGATATGTTAAAAAAAAGGATATTGTTTATTATTTTATAATTTAATATAAAAATAAAATTATATTTTAAAAAATTTAAAAAATAAACAAGAAGAAAGGTTAAGAGAAAAATTTAAAGGTGATAAAAAAGTAATTAGTGAAAAAGAACTTGAAGAAATATTAAATCAACAAGGATTTCAAAAAATATATTTTGATACATATACAGTTGATGATTTAATTATTATTCTTAAAAATAATGAAGAGTGTTTAAATAATATATTAAATGATATAAA
>JAJMZS010003521.1:0-14280 GCA_023807205.1 Isotricha prostoma | reverse complement strand
CTAAGAAATTATCTGCCATCTCTGTTAAAAATTTTTCAACATTAATATCTAAACATTCAGTACTTGTTAATTCATTACATATTTCTGTTAAACTATTTTGTCGTAAAATACTTGAAAAATAAAAATCTTTATTTACTTGTTCTTGATTATTTTCTATTATTTTATTTTGAAGGTCAATTGGCATCATAAAAGAATAATATTTTATTATTATTTTTTTTCTGAATTATTATTAAATTAAAATGAATAGATAAAATTTAAAATAATTTAATAAATAATTCAAATTTTTATTTTGTATAATATTTTTTTTATTGAATTACTCTTATTTTTAATTTTAAAATTATTCAAAAAAAAATTGGAAAAAAATAGAAAATAAAAAAATTGATACATGAGTTTCTTTTTTTATTAATATAAATCATCATTGATTATATTGTCCTATATCAAGTTAAAAGTGAGAATTTATATAAAAAAAATTTTTGAATATTATAATATTGGTATTTTTTTGATTAAAAAAACAAATTTTTAAAAACAATATTAATACTATTAAAATGGAAATATCAAATTTTTTAATGAATTATTTATGAATTATTAATTTTGTTATAAAAATATTCATATTTATATTAATTGAATAACAGTATTAACTGTTATAATAATATATATTTACTTAAGAAAAAAAAATAATTTTTCAATTTTGATTGTTATTTTTTGTTGAAAAAAATGCTCAAAAATTTTATATATTGAGTTGAAATCATTAAGATATTCCAGAATAAAAAAAACTTAAAAAAAATTAAATGTAAACTCATTTTCTTCATATTAAAGATTAAAATAAATTATATAATGAATTATTACTTATTATATATTAATTAATAAATTTAGAAAGTTATTAATAAAACAAAATTATTTAAATAATTATAATTTAATAATTAGAAATTGCATTTAAAGTTAATTTTTGAATTATTTTGAATTAAATTTATGTTATGTATAATAAATATAATATTCAATAATTTTTTAAATTTAATAAAGTTATTAATAAATTATAATTTATTTTTTATTTATTTTAACTAAATAAATTACAATGTTTAAAATAGGAATTTTATCTTTTTGCATATTAATTTCTTATATACATTATATTTTTTCATCTGATTTAGAGAGCTATATATTACAAAACTCTCGTGATATATTCTTGGAATTTTCTAAAATAATTGAATATAATGATTTAATACAAATAACTTCAACAGAATGTTTTAATCATATAAAAAATAAAGTTCTTATAAATTATAATCTAACATTAGAACTGCTTCAAAATACTGGATTTGAATATAATAAATTAGGAGATGAATTAGAATGCTTAGATAATAATTGGACATACTTATTTTTTGAATTTGAAGAATCTAAACAAATCAATTCTTATGGAAGAAAATTAGCTAAATTTTTAGGGCTTAAAAAATCATATAGAGGTATATGTTTAATGAATGATTGTAATGATTTAATTAGTTATTTTACAGAAAAATATATATTAAATAAGTATTTCCCAAAATTGACAAATTCTATTAATATTAAATTATTTGGAAAAAATTCTTTATATTTCAAGAATTTAATAGAAAATTATCAAAATAATTTATGTTTAAATATTAGTTCAAAAATGACATTAAATCAAATTTTAATCTGTCAGAAGTATATTGATTATAATACATTAAAAATTGTAATAATGTTTTTAATTATTTATTGTATAATAAGAGTATTTATTACTTTTTATTTTCATTCTATAGGATATATAGATTATGAAAAATGTATTGGTTCTATCATTCAATTTCAAGATAATGATAATTTAACTGATTCAAGTGTAAAAAATGAAGAAAATGGAAATAATTATTTAATAGAAAATAAAGATATTTCAGAAACAAAATATTATTATTTATATAAAGGTTTAGCAATTACAACAAGTATAAAATATATTACAAGTTCTAAAGAATCTAAAATAATTGATCAATTATTAGGTTTTAAAGTTTTAATTTTATTTTTTATTATTATATATGAAAATTCTTATACTTTTTTCTATATACCTAATATAGGATTATCTGTTTATTCTTTTTTAACAGGATATTCTTTTTTTGTTATTAAATTTATTTCATATTCTTATGATTTTTATAAAATAATTTGTGGAGCGATTATAGGTTATGTTTTTATGGATTATTTTAAAAATCATAAACAAAGCAATATCTCAGGTATTAATATTATTAAATTTTATTTACAATCTTTATCTTATATTATTTCTTTCATTATTTTACATATTGTTCAAAGTTATTTTCCAATGATAATGGGATTATATTATTTTCCTTCTGTTCAGTATGAATATTTTATAAATGAAATTTTTAAAAAAAGATGTTATAAAAAACCTTTAGAATTTTTCAATCCTTTAACTTTTGAGGAAAATCCAGATTGTTATAAGGCAGCATATTTTTGTTTTAGTGAATTATATTGTTTTTTATTAGTGACAACCTTTTCTTTTATATTAATTAAATTAGAAAAAAAAATTTTGGATTTATTAATTTTTTTCATCTATATAATTATATACGTATTATTATATTTATATAATAATGATAAAAGTGGGGATTATAATTCTTTATCAAAAATATATGGAAATATAAATATGATAAGAAAACCTCATTTATTTTTTTTATTGTATTTTTTAGGATTTAATTTTGGAATTATGTATTTTTATCATAATCATTTAGCATATATTTATAATAATTATTTATCAAAAGATAAACCTGTATATATGCCTTTTCAATATAATTATTCATTCGTCAAATTTATATCTCAAAAACATAAATATTATAGAAGAATATTTGGTATAATAATATCTATTTGTATTATTTTATTTTCTTTTAATTATACTTTTATTAGGAGTTATTATTCACAAACAAATGATATTACCTTTTCTATTCAAGAAAATAATTTTATTAATTTTATTTATTGTTATGAAGGAATAATTTCTGGAATTTTATTTTTATTTTTATTAATGATTATTTTAATTTGTTCAACTTCTCCAATATGGAAAATTTTTTCAAATAAAATAATTTTATCTTTGAATAAAATATCTTTTATAATTTTTAATTCTTGTTCAATAATAACAACAATAAGTTATTGTACTGGATATATTAATCCTTATTTTGATTTAAAAAATATACTTCTTACATCATTTTCAAATTTTATTTTAATTACAATCTTTTCTGTGATATATGGTGTATTAATAGAATTACCATTAAGATATATAATAAATGAATATTTTTTATTTAATAAAAAAAGTCAAGAAAATAAATAATATTATTATTAGTTTAATCTATAAAAAAATAATTAAATATTTTAAATCATTAATAGAATGGAAGAAGTTGACAAAGAATTTAATGAAAAAAAAGAATTATTAAAAACAGAAATTATAGATAAAAAATATGACTTAGATAAATTTATTCAATTTTGTATTGGAAAAAAGGAAAATGGAGATGATTTATCATTATGGACAATTCCAGAATTAAAAGAAATTATAAAAGAATTTGAATCAAATGAAGAAAAAGAGAAAAAAAAATCAGAAAAACCAAATCAAGATACAATTGAAAAAGAAATAAAAAAATTATCAATCCAAAAAGAAGAACTTGATATTAAAGTATTATCAAATAAACAAATAGAATGTAAAAAATTATTAAAAACAAAATTAAATGAACAAGTAAATTTAAAAATAATAATTAAGAATCCAAAATCAATTGAAACTGGAATTTTATCATCAAATTATGTAACTTATGATATTGAAACAGAATTAATGAAATGGTGTGTTCAAAGAAGATTTAGTGATTTTGAATGGTTAAGTAATACATTAATTAAATTATTTCCTGGTTATATTATTCCACCAATTCCAAAAAAAAAAATGGGTAAAAAAAGATTTGAATTAGAATTTATTGAAAAAAGAATGAATTTCTTACAAAAATTTTTAGATTTAATTATTGAAAATGAAGAATTTAAAGCAACTGAATGTTTAATTGATTTTTTATCTATTTCAGATAGAAATCAATTTGAAGCAAAAATGAAAGAATATAATTCTTTAAATCCTTCTCCTTTTCTTGCTGAAAGTAGAAATATTGAAGGGAAAGTTAATGTTTGGGATGTTAATGAAAAAAAAAATTATTTTGATAATATTGAGAAATTTTATAAAATTGAAAATGATTTGTTTCAGAATTTAAATAATCATTTAAAAGAATATTTTGAAAATATTGAAAAAGTTATTAAAAATTTAAATGATATTCAAAAAGATTTTGAAATATTAAATGATATTAATAAAAAAGTATTAATGGAAACAAAAATTACTCAAAATTTTGAACAATTAGGAATTTTTATTAAAAATTGGAATAGAATTGTTATAAAACAAAAAGATATTTTTAAAAATAATTTCAAAATTTTTTTTAAATTTAAAAAATTAGAAAATAATTCAATAATTGATTTATTAGAAAGAAGAAATATTATTAAAAATAAATTTTTTTCTGATAATAATAAATTACAAGCAAAAATGGAAAAATTATTTGAAACTGAGGATTTTAATAAATTTGAAATTGATGATTTAAATAAAATTGACAAAAATAAATTAAAAGACAAAAATTATGCTTTTACAATTATGTGTACAAAAGAAAATATATCTGTAAATGAATTAAAAAATAAATTAGGATACTATAATATGATGTGTTTTAATGAATTAATTCAAAAACAAAAAAAAGATTCTATTAAATATATGGATAATTTTAAGAATTTTATGGAAAAATTTTATCCAACATTAACTGATGGAATAAATGTTTATTCAACATTACAAATATTCATAAATACAATAATTTAAAAAAAAGAATAAAAATTTATAATTTCAAAAACTAAAAAAAATTCAAATAAAAACAAAAAATTTATACTAATTAATTAATTTTTTATTTTTCATTAATATAACTTATAAGATAATAATTAAAACTATATAGTTTTAACATGAATCAAACTTTTATTTCCTTTTTCCATCCATTCTTCTCTTGAAACCCACATTTTCTTAAAAATTTCTAAAGTAGAAATAACATTTCCTCCAGTCCAACAACAAAATAATCTATTATTAGGAGTATGTACTTTAACTTTCATATTTTTAGGAGCTAAATATTTAATTTCAGTATGAAATTTTTCTTGAATTCCTTTAAATAAAGTATTACCTCCACTAATTAAAACATTACTATATAAACTTTTTCTAATATCAATATCACATTTATTAATAGAAGTAACAATCATTTCTTGAAAACTTAAAAATTCACTTCCAATAATAGAAGGATTAAATAAAATTTCAGGAGCTAAACTTTTTTCTTCTCCTATTTTAATAGAATTACCATCAGGTAAATTATATGTATTTCCACTAATTTCATTTTTATTTTTATTATTACTAATTTCAATATTATTACTCATATTACTTAATGGATTATTACTAGTACTATTAATTGCAGTAAAACAAATTTCTTCTTTCATTTTTCTAACTATTTCAAATTCTGATGATGTATTAAAATTATAACCTTGTCTTTTAAGTAATATTTTAAAATATTCAGTTACATCTCTCCCACCATAATTATTTCTAATAAATGAATTTGGTATTGAATATCCTTCATATACTACACATGATTGTGTTACACCTTCACCACTTTCTAATATAATTCCATTTGTATTTGAAGTACTAAATAATGATAATATTGGTTGTGATCCAAAGAAAATTGCAGGAGCACTTAAATTTTCAAATAATGCAGATGCTATTTTTTCTCTATTTGAATATGGATTTAATAATGGTTCTGTTATTAATATTGGATGTTCTCTGATTTCTTCATTATCTATTTCTAATTTTTGAAATATATATTTGAATACTGTTAAAATATCTTGTTCGTTTTCAAATATTCCATTTTTTACTGGATATCTTAATTTTAGTATACCTAAATATTTTGTACAATCACTTCCTATATATTGTTCTTGCATTTCTTGATTATCTTTCGTAAATGAACGTAATATTTTTAAATATTTTGGTTCTCCTATATAATTTTGAAATATTGTTTTTGGTGAATCTTGACCACTTATTCCTGCTTTTATAATACCACTTCCTATATCAATTATTATTGGTAATTTTAAATATTCTGGCTTAACATCCATTATTTTTTTTAATAATTTAAATATTTATATATATATTTAATAATAATTTTTTAAAATAAAAAAAAGAGAAATATTTTAATGAAAAATCATAGGAATCATAGAGCAAAATTAATTTCTATAACCACAAATTTAGGAATTGAAAAAAGATTTAAAAATAGTAATAGATATATGTCTTTAAGTAGTTTATCAAAAGATTTACCAAGTAAAACTGAATCATCTACTTTAGATTCTTTTATGATAAATTCACAAACTAATAGAAGTGATTATTCTTTTAAATCAGAAATAAAAAATAAACAAAATAATTTGATAAAATTTCAAAATGCAACAAAATCATTTGATGAAATACCAAATAATAATGAAAAAGTAATTAGAACAACTATTAAAATACCAACAAGAAGAGAAAAACAATTTATAACATCTGGTAAAATAACTGAAAAGTTAATAAAAAAACAAACAGAAAATATTGAAAAAGAAAGTAAAAAACCAAAAAGAAATAAAGATTATCTAAATATTAAAAGTAAGAAAGAATATTTAAATGAAGAAAAAAGGAAACATGATGAAATAAATAATCAAATAAAAAACGATTTTTTTAAAGCATTAGAAAAAGACAAAAATAAATTTTTAAAAAACACAAATTTAATAAATTTAAATGTAGAAGAAAAAATAAAAAAAACAATATCAACAACATTATATGATAATCTTCAATTAACAAAAGAAATAAAACAATTATACTTAAACGACTATATAAAATATTGTCAAGAAATGATGAAAAATAAAAAAAAAGCAAACATATATGAAGTAATTAAAAAAGAACAATTAGACGAAATAGAAAGAACTCAAAAAATAAATGAAATTCGAATAAGAAATGAGAAAAAAAAAGAATTAAGAAAGAAAATATTAATTATAATATTAACATTAGCAGCTCATTTATATAGAAGTAGATTATCAATATCTCAATTTTTAGAAATTCATGAACAATCATTAGATAAATTATCTTTTTTTAAAGAAGATTTTGATATATTAAAAACAGCAATTAAAAATGATAATCAAAGAAAAGTAAAATTATTAGTAGAAGGAAATAAATTTTTATGTCAAATGTTTGATGATTTTAATCAAACTGCACTTCATGTTGCAGCAAAGAGACCAAGAGGTGAAATAATAAAATTAATATTGAAAGCTGGTGCTAAAATTGATGCTCAAGATATTGCAGGGAGAACTGCTCTTCATTATGCTTGTTTATATAATAATTTGGAAAATGTTGAAATTTTATTATATGAATATGCATCTCCATTAAAATTAGATAATAGTGGAAAGGAACCTGGTGATTATACTACTGATAAAGTTATTAAGTTTTTTACTGATAGAGCTAAAACACTTGTTGATTTAAATTTAATTAGGATTAATATTAGAGAGTCTTTAAAAAGAATTAGAACTGGATTGGAATATTTTTTTCATATTCCTGAAAGAAGATTAAGGATGATGATTGGGTAGATTTTTTATTATTATTATAAAAAAAATTTTTAATATTAAATTTATATATAGAAAAAAGTTTTTATTTATTTTTTATTTATGTTTATTATATTTATTGAATTATTTGATTTTACTGTTATCAATAATTTTAAATCACTACTAAATTCAAATGTTTTAATATCATCTTTTAATTCATATATTTTTTCTACTTTATTTTTATCAATTGATAATATTGCTTCGGATTCTTTTTCTAGAATATATAAATTATTATTTCCTTCATTAAATTTAAATTTTTCAACAATAATATTACTTTTAATTGTTTCTGTTTTCTGGGATAAATTTCTACAATCAAATAAAAATATTTTTTCTTCATTTTCAGAATATGCATAAAAACTTTGATGATTATTATTAGCCCAAGCAATATTATTAATTAACCATTTATGTCTTCTTGAAACTTCTGAATTATTTTCTCTAATATCATAAAGTAGTAATTTTTGGTCTGAAGAACACATTATAATTCTTTCTTCTGATATAATATAATCTAATAATAAATTTTTTTTACCAGGATATAAAAAATTTTCATCTTCTTTTTTAATTAAATCAAATATTTTTAATCCAGTATAATTAATTAATCCATATAATTTATTTCCTGATTTAGTTAAAGTTGGTTCAATATAAAGTTCATCATCAATTAATTCATTCTCAAATGATTTTTTATTAAATGAATTTAACTGTGAATTAAATACTAAGATTTCATCAGAAATTTTAGAAAATAAAAAATAATTTATTCTTTTACTTTTTGATTTATTCCAATATTCAAAATATAAATTATTTTTATCTCCTTTATTTAATAAAGAATTATATGTTACATTAAAATAAAATAAACATGATTCATTTTGATTTATATCCCCATAAATAACCATATCAAATATTCTATTTTCAATCAAATTCCCAACACATACACTTTCAATTTTTAAAGGAGCTAAATTTAAATTATAATTAATGTTTCTCATTTTAAAATTAAAATTTAAATTAATATATTTAAATAAAAAAAATTAATAAAAAAAAATAAAATAAAAAAAAAATAATTATTTTCAATTCATATCCACTCTCATAAAAAAATTTACATTTAAAAAAAAAAAATATGTCAACTCGTCAAGTAGTTCGTGTGTTCAACAGTAAAGCTCCAAACACAACAACAGAAGAACTTCCAATTCCAGATGTTCTCTTAGTTCCAATTCGTAATGACGTAGTTCACTTTGTATTTTATAATTTAAACAAAAATCGTCGTCAACCATACGCAGTAAATAAAGATGCAGGAATGTTATACAATGCAGAATCTTGGGGTACAGGTCGTGCAGTAGCACGTGTTCCTCGTGTAGGTGGTAGTGGTACTCATAGAAGTGGTCAAGGAGCATTTGCAAACTCATGTCGTGGTGGTAGAATGTTTAATCCAACTACAGTATGGAGAAGATGGAATAGAAAAGTTAATCTTACTCAAAGAAGACATGCTGTTGCTTCTGCTTTAGCAGCTTCTGCTGTTCCTTCACTTGTTTTAGCAAGAGGACATTCAATTAATCAAGTACCAGAAATTCCATTAGTTGTTGATTCACTTCAAATTTCTACTGTTAAGGAATTATTAAAAATATTAGAAGGTTTAGGATTAAAAGATGAACTTTGTAAAGTTAGAGATAGTAAGAAAGTTAGACCTGGTACTGGAAAAAGTAGAAATAGAAGATATAAGATTAAGAAAGGTCCTCTTATTATTTATGATAGTGGTTCTGTTAATGTTGTTAAAGCTGCAAGAAATATTCCTGGTGTTGATGTTTGTCATGTTGATAGATTAAATTTATTACAATTAGCTCCTGGTGGACATTTAGGAAGATTACTTATTTGGACTAAAGATGCTTTTGCTAAATTAGATAATATTTTTGGTACTAGAAATTCACCTGGTGTACAAAAGAAAGGTTATGTTCTTGAAAGACCTATTTTATCTAATGCTAATATTGCTAAAATTATTAATAGTGATGATATTCAAAGTGTTGTTAAACCTATTCAACATAATAAAATACTTCATGATAGACAAAAGAAAAATCCATTGAAGAATAAAGTTAAAATGAATTATTTAAATCCTTATGCTAAAGAAAAGAAAGCTGCTGATAAAAAAGCTGATGATGATGCTAAAGCTAATAGAGATGCTAGAAGAAAGGAAAGATTAGCTAAAAAGAAAGAACATAGAAAGAAAGGTAGACAATTTATTATTAAATATTATAAAGAATTGGAAGGTGCTAATAAAAGAACTATTGATGAATATAAAGAATATATTAAATCTACTAAAGTAGGACAAGAAGCTCTTAAACATCATGAAGGTGAAAAAGAATAAATAAAATATTTAATAAAAAATTAAACATTTTAAATATAATTGTTTTTGAGTAAAATATTATTTTCTATATCTCCTAAATAATTTTTAATTCAATGAATAATTAATATCATCTACTTCTCTTATTATAACTTCATTAATTGAAATCTAATATTTTTTTAAAAAGAAATTTTTATGAAATATATTCTTAAAGAGTAAACATTTTTTATTTATAAAAAATCATAATTCATGATATATTTATTATATTTTATTATAATCTTTATAAAATTATTTCTAAAAAAAATATTAAATTAAAAAAACAATGAATTTATATATTATATTATAATTCATTAAATAAAAAATGAATTTATTAAATTTTTATTTAAATATATTTATGATGTTATTCTAAACTCCACTTTCATCACTTTGAGATATCATAGGATTAAAATCTTTATTTATTACTAAATCTTCCTTTTGTTGAGGTTGTAATTTTTTTATAATATTTTCAATATTAGAATTTGCAATTTTACATTGTTCCTTATAATATTTTTTTTTATTTATCGCTTCACTATATTTTTTCATTAAATCTCTATAAGGATTATTATTTTTACCAATTGAACTAACAAATCCATTTTTTTGAAATGAATTTACCATTTGATTTAAACTCTCAATTTGTTTATTTTTTTCTTTTAAATTATCATTTAATTCAATATTTTTTCTACAAATATCTCTATATTTACTTTCAATATTTTCATATTCTTTTTGATAATTTGTAACAGTTCTTACTTTATTTTCATAATCACTTCTTAAAATGTCTAATTCTTGTAAAAGTTCATTTATTCTTTTATTTAACATTTTTTTTTCTTCATTAACAGCATGAAATTCTCTTTGTGCAGAATGTAATTCATTTGTTGCTTGTTCATAATAATTTTTATAATTAATTTTAACATCTTTTAATTGTGTTGATAAATCTTCAATTTGTTTTTGATAATTTTCTTTATCTGCTTTTTCTCTAAATAAACTTTCTTTTTTTTCTCTTTCATTATAAACAATATCATTCATCATTTCTTTTTCTCTAACTTCAATTAAATTTCTTAATGTAATAACTTCACTTTTTAAATCTTGAAATTCTGCTTCATTTTCATGTAATTGTTTAACTAAATTTAATTTATCATTCATTAAATCTTTTATTTCAATATCTCTTCTATTAATTGAACTTTTATAATTTTGAATTTCATTTTTCATATTTTCAATTAAAATTTTATTTCTTTCATTTTCAGAAAATAAAACTTTATTATTAAATTTTTCTTTATCATTATCTTTCATAGTATTTAATTTAATATCATTTCTTTCAATAGTTAAAGATTCTTTTTCTCTTCTTAATTTCTCAACTTCAGAAGTTAATTCACTTATTTGATGTCTTGATTGATCTAATTCATTTTTCATTTCTCTAAAAATATCTTTATCAATATTTGAACCAGTCTTATCACTTTGAATTTGAATTTTATTTAATAAATTATTCATTTCTGTTTTATGAACTTCTCTTTGAGTATTTATTTCTCTTAATGCATCATTTTTAAAAGTTTCATATTCTGCTAATAATAATTCATATTTAGAATTTAATTCTTTTATTACATTTTGTTGTTGTTCTATTTCATTATCTTTTTGCATTAAAATTTGATTAAATTCAATTGCAATTTCATTTTTAATTTTATTTCTTTGTCCATCTGGATTATATGCTGAAATTTTTGTTATTTTTTCTTGATATATTTCTTCTTTTTTATCAAAATCTGATTTCATTGATGCTAATTGATTTTCATAATTTTTTTCTTTATTTTGAAGTTCATTTCTTAATGCTATTATTTTTGCATTTTCTTCATTTACTTGCTTTCTTAAATTTTCACTAAATTTTTTTAAATCATCATATAAATTTCTTATTGAAGAAAGTTCAATCTCTTTTTTTTGAAGTTGTGTTTCTAATTTTGAAATTACTGTTTTATATTCTCTAATTTCTTCAAAATTTGATTGCGGTTCCATTTTATTTTATTTATAAATAAAATTCAAAAGAAAAATATAATAATGTTATTTTATATTAAATTTTTTTTTATAAAAAAATTTTAAATGCAAATTAGAACAAAAAATAATGCATGGGGATATATGATTCCTAAATATTTATCTGATTCTTCTATAAGTAATAAATCTAGTTTTTTTTTTCTTTCTGAAACAAATTCGAGAAAAAATAAAGATAATAAAAATAAATCATTTAAAAAAAATTCTTTTGAAAAAGAATCAGGATTATATAATAATTATAAAAGATTAAGTAATAATCATGGTATTAAATTACCAATTTTAATTAAAGATATTCAAATTAATGATATATATAATAATACTAATTATATAAAAAAGAATGTTAGATTAAAAAAAAATATTATGTCATTTCCTTCTCTTCATATTGTAAATATGGAACCTGAATTAAATAAAAAAAGTAAAACATCCTATTTTCAATTTCAATGTATGAATAAATTATTTAAAAGTCGAATTTCAAGAAATAAAGTAGAAAATAAAAGAATATTATTATCAGGTAAAAAAATAAATTATAATAATACAACAATAAAACCTAAAATAAATCTTTCAAAACCAAAATACATATCAAGAAAAATGGATTTACTAGCAATTACTAATTTATAAAATAATATAATATAAAAAAATAGTATTTGTTTATTTTAATTACAAATAATATATCCAATATTTAAAAAAATAACAGATTTTTTAAATAAAAAATTAAAAATATAAAAATATTATTTTTTATTTATCAATTAAAAAATGTTTTTATTGTAAAAATATTAATAGAAAAATATGGATTAGAAAGTAATAAAATATTATTTTATAAAAATGATATTTATATAACAACAATAGTAATTCAAGTTCATTTCAAAGAATATAATATAATAATAGGACTTAATATTTCAATTTGTGACATTGAAAAAATCAGATATCATTTTGATATGGATTAAAGGAAGAGTAATAGTAAATTATTATTATTATTTAATTTGAACTAATTTTTTTAATACTAGTGATTCTTTCTTCAATAATGAAATATATTTCAAATTTTATGATATCCATAAAAGTGATATTATTTTAGCTCATCATATTGAATTTATTTTTCAAAATGTTTCTCTTTATTAAGAAATTTGTGATTAAAATGAATTAATTAATCATCATAAAATTTATTTGTTCATAAAAATTTCCATTATTAATTGATGAGGAATATTTAACAGAGATAATAATAGCGGGAAGTTGGACAAAAAATATTACAAGAAGGAATATTTAATGTTTAAAATGTTAAAATTTAGATTTTTCATCTAAATATTCAAAAAATAATGAAGGATTAATTATAAAATTGTATTATTATTAGGGCTTCAAATTCCAGAAATAATTCATTTAATTTTTATACATATTTATTCATTTTTAAATTAATTTATATACCAAATAACTAATGAACATGACAATTCAAATCTACTAAGAATAAACAAAAAAATCAAAAATATTATTTAATATAAAATAAACTTTAATAAAAATAATGAAATATATAATGAAAGTGAATATTAAGAAGATAATCAAGATTATGATAACAATAATTTAATGATAAATAAATCATCAATAAATAAACATTCAAATAGTATATTACAATCAATAATAAGTGATAATATAGATTAAATAGAGGAGATGAACTAAAATCAGGAGTAATAAAAACATTTTATTCATCATCAAATAATTTTACAGAAAAAAATATTAAATAACCAATTTGATTTTTTTCAATCAGAATCAAATTCATCAAGTATGAAATTATTAAAATATTTTTATAAATATAATTAAATTTTCTAATATAAGGTTTATGGAAAATCAAAAAAATAAAAATAAGTTTCTATCAATAATTATCAGAAAACTTTCTGGTATTAATAAAAAGTATCCTTTATTTATAATAACTTATGGAATATTTCTTCAGAAAAATGAATATCTTATTGGATAATAAAAGTTACTTCATCTGTAATATTATTTCCTTTTGAATTTAAACTTTTTTAAAAATATTAATTTTTATTTTTATTTACTTCCTATTTTTTATTTTTTTTTATTTCAAACTTTTTTAATAATTCTTTTTTTTTTGTTTATTTAATTAATTTATAAATTCATTTCAAAAAAATGGATTTGTTAGTTCAATTGGTAAAAATAATAATCCTTATAGAGATTTAATG
>JAJMZS010003520.1:0-14305 GCA_023807205.1 Isotricha prostoma | reverse complement strand
ACTTCAAGTAAATTATTATCAATTGAAAAGAATAGTTACATCAAATGTTCCACCACCTAAATCAAATATTAAAACATTCTTTTCACCTTGATTTTCTTTATCAAGTCCATAAGCAATTGCAGCAGCAGTTGGTTCATTAATTATTCTTAATACATTTAATCCTGCAATTTTACCAGCCATTTGAGTTGCTTTTCTTTGAAGATCATCAAAATAAGCAGGACATGTAATTATTGCTTCACTTACTTCATGTCCTAAATAATCTTTTGCATTTTGTTTTAATTTAGAAAGAATACAAGCTGATATTTCTTCAGGAAAAAAAGTTTCTATTTTTCCTTTATATTCAACTTGAATTTTAGGTTTATTATTCTCTCCTTTTATTACTTTAAAAGGCCATAATTTAATATCTCTTTGTACTTCTTCATCATCATATGTTCTTCCAATTAAACGTTTTGCATCATAAACTGTATTTTTATAATTTTTAGCAATTTGACTTTTTGCAGCATCTCCTACTAATCTTTCATTTTTAGTAAAACTAACAACAGATGGTGTAATTCTTGCTCCAGTTTCATTTGTAATTACATCAACTTTTCCATTTTTGAATACACCTATACATGAATATGTTGTCCCTAAATCAATTCCTACAACTTCCAGATTATCACCCATTTATAATTAAATATAAAAATCTTCTCTAATTTATAAATTAACTAAAAAAAATAAAATTTTGTGATCTTTGGTTTGTCAAAAAAAATAATTAATATTTTATTTAATATTAATATTACTAAATTACTGCAAATATATTTGGGTAATGGATTTTTTAATTTAAATCAATTTTTAACACTTGAAATTCAAAAAATAATTAATATTCTCACATATTAATTAATATAAATATAAAACCTAATATAAAAGGATAAAATAATATAATAAAACTATATGATGCTAGGAATAATATTTTTTATAGTTTCATATATAATAAAGATATAAAGATACAATAGAGGATATAAAAAAATAGAAGAAATAAAATCCAAAATATAAAAATATTATATAATAAATTCAATTAACTCTTCCTTTAACAAAAAAATTATAACCTAAAATTTAATATTAAATTAAAAACAAAACAAATGAAATGATATAATCAAATATAAGAAAAATAAAATTCAAATAATAAAAAAATTACAAAAAAAGAGTGAAATAATATCATCAAACAATAATAAAATTATATCACCAATTTTAATTATTAAAAAATAAAAAATAAATTCACAATTAAATATCTCATAATAGTTTATAAAATGGATATAGTATTTTTACTTTTTTTGATAATAGAATTTATTTATTAGAATTAAAAATGAAATTTAGATATAGAGAAGTGATTCATAAAATTTTGATTTTAATAAATATGTTTTTTTTTATTTTAAAAAAATTTTAATAAAAAAATTTTGAATACAATGAATATTTTATGTAATATAAAAAAGCTAATTTTTATATATATTATTATTTTTTTTAGAGAATTGAATTCTCTTTTATTTAATTAAATAAATTTTTATAATTTTTATTTAATCTAATAATATATTGATTATAAAAAAACTATAGATTATTTTTATATTAATTTTTAACTTATTTACTTATTTCTTATTAATTATAAAAATAAATTTAAATTACTTTTATTTAGATTTATTTTTTCTTTACTTTCTTGATTTATATTTTTCAATTTTTAATTTTAAAAGTAAATATTTTATATTATTTGAAAATAAAAAAAATAATTTTTTAGGAATAAAAATTCGATTTAACTTAAAGATAATAATATCACATTGAAAACTACTAATTTTTTAACCAAAAATGTTATCATCATTATTCATCTTTTACTTCTATTTAAATTTAATGAATTACAAATAAAAAAAAAAATAAATCAATTTAAAAATTAATTTCCATTAAAAAAAAAATATAATTCAAATCATTAAAATAAATAATTTAATAAATTAATAAATAGAACAACAACATTCTTTTTTATTAACTTGACTTTTTTTAACAAGAAGAATTTTCTTAGCTAAAATTTCAAAAGCTTCTTTACAATTAAAATTAGTTTCAGCAGAAGTTTCAATATATTCACTTCCCCATTTATTAGCTAAATTTTTAGCTTCAGAAAAATTAATTTGTCTTTCAGTATCTAAATCTTGTTTATTTCCAACTAATAAAATAGGACAAGGTTTTCCATTTTTAATTTGAATAATTCTATTTCTTTTTTCATTTAAACAATTAAAACTTTCTTTATCATTAATTGCAAAAACTAAAAGAAATCCATCTCCAAAATTAATCCAAGTATCCATTTTATTTTGATATTCATCAAGTCCTGCTGTGTCTAATATTTCAATATTATATTGAATTTCATCTATTTTTGTTGTTGATTTATATTCATCTTGTATTGTTGGATCATGTGATTTTGGGGAATTATAATTTATAAAACGATATGTTAAACAACTTTTTCCTACTATTGATTTTCCTAATACTGAAACTCTTATTGGTGTTTCTAATAAATCATACTATTTTTTTTATTATTTTATTTTTTAATTTTTTTTTTTTTTGTTATTTATTTTATTCTTACTAAGTCTTTTTCTTTCATATTTTGTTTTTTTTTTTTTGGGTATTTTTTTTTTATTTAAATAAATAATTGTTTTTAAATATTTTTTAATTTTTAAATTTAATAGTTATTATTTATTATTTTTATTAAGAATAATAAAAAATAAATGTCTGATAATTCGTTTCAAAAAAAATATAAAGATCAAATCCAAGTTATAGGAAAAGGAGGGATAAATTCAATTCAATCAAATCAACCAATTCAAGCATTTCAAAATAATAATAATTTTTTTTCTCCTCAAAATCAACCAAATATGATGATAAATTATATGAATCAATATATGAATTATCCAAATCAAAATATGAATTTTATGAATCAAAATATGAATTATTTAAATCAAAATTTTAATCCTCAGAAACAATTTAATATGAATAATAATAATGGAAACAAAAATAAAAAAAATAAAAATAATGATTTTAAAGAATGGGAAGAAATTTATAATAAAGAATCCAGGAATAAAAAATCAAATAATTCAAAAATTAAAAATAGTGGTGAAATGATAATGTCACGTAATAATAAAAAAGAAAATAATATTAAAATTAAAATTCATAGAAAGCAAAAATCAAATACACCTCAACCTCAACATAATATTAATATGAATCCGTATAATCAATTTCAAATGAATTCTCAAATGATAATGAATAATTCAAATTTTAATCCAAATACACCATATCATCAAATGATGATGCCAATTAATAATAATTTCAATCCACAAATGAGCTTAAATAATAATTATAACAATAATTATAATCATAATTTTAATAATAATTATAATAATAATTATTTGAATCAAATAGAAAAGATTTTAAACAATAATAATAATTTTAATAAAAATCAAATAAATAATAATATAAATAGTGAAAATTCAAAAAATAATAATTTAAGTAGAAATAATAAAAGTTACAATTATGTAGAATATAAACCATATACTTTAAAAGATTATAAAGAATTAACAAGATCAAAAGTAATAATGGGACCATTAGGAGCAAATATTGGAACAAAAGAATGGGAAGAAAAAAAAGCAAAAATGAAAAGAATGGAAAATTATTCAAATAGAATAAATCAAACACATAAAGGAATAACAAAATTAAAAAAAGATACTCCACAAGAGGAAAAAGAAAAAAATTTAAAATTAAAAATGGAAAAAAGTAATAGACATAGAACTTATGAATATGGTAAATTAATTCTTTCTGTAAGAGGAAATAATGAAATAAATTCTAAATTTAGTGCAATTACAGGCAATAATGATAATTATTATAAAGATTTAGGAATTATTAATGAAAAAGAAGAATATAAATTAAAAACTGGTGATATGAAAAATTTTAATAGTAATTCTAAAAATTATAATATTGATTTAAATGATCCTAATAATTTTATTCCTTTAGTTAAAGCTACTGAAAATACTAATGATGATATTCATAAAATTCATATTCCTTATAAAAGTGAAATGTCAATTGGAAATGAAGAAAATAATAATTTTGATAATGAAAATAAGAACAATAAATCTAGTTTACAATTTCTTATTCAACAAAATCAAGATTATAAATCAAAAATTGATGATATTAAAAATTCTTTACTTTAATATTATATAGTTTAATTTTTTCAATTTTTATATTAAGATTAATATTAATATATATAAAAGAAAATAATATTTTTTTATTTTTGAGATTAAATAAAGATTTTAAATAATAAAAAAAGTATCATTTTTTGAAATTAAAATAAAAAAAAAAATCTAGATAAAAATATTATTTTTTTTTAGTGTAAGATATTTTCTTTTTAGAATTACTTCTATTCTTTTTAATTTTTTGATTAATTTTTTTTGCAATTTTTTTTCCTTCTTTAATTTTCATTTTTTCTAAATCATCTTCTTTATTTCTATAATGAATATTTTCAAAATCAATAATATTCCCTTCTGTTCCATTTCTTAAATCATCAATATTTTGTTCTAATTTTTCAATTAATTCTTTTTGTTGTTCTCTAATTTCTTCACTTAATTTTAATTGATTTTGAAGTTGATTAAATTCTTCATTTATTTGATTTAAATCAACTTTATAAACATTTAAAGTTTCAATTTCTTTATCATTTTTTTCTTTTTCATATTTAATTTCTGATAATTCTTTTCTTAAATTTTCTAATTGATTTTTTAAAGTAAATTTTTCTTTTTCAGTATTATCTTTTTGTAATTTTAAATTATTTAATTCTCTTTCTCTATCTTCTAATTTATTTAATAAATTTTGTCTTTGTGTTATTTTTATTCTTTCATTACATTCTTCATCGTTAAATGAACAATCTTGACATGGATCTTTATTAATTGAATTATCATTTATTTTATTATTTATATTGTTTTTATTTTGATTATTTAAATTTTCATTTTTAAATGTTTTTTTGACTTTTTTTTTAGCATTTTTTGATGGAGTTTTTTGTCCGTTAAATAATTTTTTTTCTATTTTATTTATACTATCACCAACTTGTTTTAAACCATCTTTTATTTTTTCTAAAGATTCCCCTGATTTTTTTATTGTATATGTATTTGTTTGTTTTTTTGGAGATTTGAAATTTGTTGTTATTGTTGATATATTATTTTGATATTGAGAATTAAATTTATTTTGATAATTATTTTCTGGGCAATGTAAGTTTTTTAATTGTTGTATTCCCATATCTAAAATTCTATTGATTTCATTTTCATCACATTGTGAGATTGAATATACATTCATTTGTCTAATTAATATTAAAAATTAAATTTATAAATAAAATTAAATTAAATAAATAAAATATTATATTTCAATCATTATTGTTAAATAAAAAAAATAATAAATTTAATAAATAGATAAATTAAAAAAGGAACAATTCTTTCATTTATATATAATTCTTGTCATATATTTAAAAAAATAGAACTTTATTCTATTTATTTTCTTTTTATTTAATTTATTTTTTATAATAATTTTTATATTTTTTCCTACAAAATATAATGTATAATTTATAAATGTATAATTAATAAAAACAAATTAATGAATTAATAAAAATTTTTAATTTAAATGGAAAATAAAGAAAATATTATTAGAAAAAGTAAAATAGATGATTTTCCTTTATGTATTAAAGAAATATATAATTCTAGTGAAATAGATAATTCGGAAAAATTAAGTGAATTAACAGATAAATTTGAATATACAAATTTAGCAAAGATAAAATTATTAAGAGAATTATTATCGTGTAATATAAATATTAATTATCAATTAGGAGAAGATAAAGAAACAATATTAATGATAATTTTAAGAAAAGGTGATTTAGATTTAATAAAAATAATTTTAGAATATGAAGGAAATATAGATGAAATAAATTTTAAAATAAAAGATAAATATAATAGAAACGCAATACATTATTTATTTAATTATAATAAAAATGAAAATGATGTATTTGAAATTTTAAAATATTTACTTGATAATAAAAAATTATATAATGAAATAATTTCATTACTTGACATTCCAGATAATGAAGGAAATATTCCTTTAGGAATATGTTTAATTAAAGGATGGTATATAATGACTTTATATTTAATGAAATTAGTCAAAAAATTTAGACATATTAATAATAAAAAAAATAATTTAATTCATTGTTGTGTTTCTGGAAAAGGATATTCAATTTTATGTTTAAAAATTATATTATATTATTCTAAAATAGAAGATTTTGAATTTAAAAATGAGGATTCTTTAACTCCTTATCAATTATCTGATAAAAATGGTAATATTCAACTTTGTAAAATTATTCAAGATTTTGAAAAAAATTTCAATAATCAAATTTATAAAATGTCTTTTTATAATGAAGCAAAAAGATATTATGATAATAGATATAATGATTTAACTTTTTATACATTGAATTGTTTTACTAATTGTGATTATGAAAATTGTATAGCTAATTTAAAAAATTGTGAATATTATCAATATTATATTGAACCTGGAAATTATGAAAACAAAATTAATAATTGTTCTATTGAATGGAATAAACTTTTAACTAAACATAAATTATTATTAAATTCAGAAAAAAAAAAAGATGAAAATATAAATAAAAAAGAAAGAAATAAAGAGAATGTTTCAAAAAAAAATAAAGATAACCAAATAGATAATTTATGCTTTCCAAATCAAGAAGATTTTAAAAATTTTTTTGACAAAAATTTAAATAATACTAAATTATATGATTTAAATATTGAAAAGGAAAATGAAACTGAAAATTTTGAAAGAACACATAAATTAGCAAAAAAACAATTTTTATTATATAATAAAGTTATTTTTTATTTAAAAAGTGGAGATCTCGATTCAGTTTTTTTAACAATAAATTTATATTTATTAAATGTTTTCCCAAATAATAATTATATTTCTTATAAATGGGTAATTTATATAAGTTCTACATTAATGTTAATAGAAATTTTTATTTATTTAGATTATGCTGAAATTGCAGAAATGTTATTAGATTCTTTGAAAAATATTTTAAAACCACATTATCAAGATAAATATTCTTTTGAAGAAGAAGCAATTTTTAATTATTTAAATGAAAATGAAATTATGAATCAATCTTCAAAAACTTGGGATGATGTATTTTGTTATATTAATTTATTAAAAATGATGTTAAATATTAAAAATTCTAAAAAATTTGCAGTTGAATATAAAAGATTAATTGAAGGTTATATATATAAAAAAGAATTAAAAATTTTTAATAGATTAAAATTGCTATATAAATGTTTGAAAATTCAAAAATATTATTATTTAAATTATCAAAAATGTTTAAATAAATTAACTTTATTACCTGAGGACTTAGTAATTTTTTATCATAACTCTTTAGGAATTTTAAATTTGAAACTCAAAAATTTTTTTACAGCAGAATTTCATTTTAGAAAAGCTTTAGATATATATGTTAATTCTTTAAAAATTAATGGAAAGAAACCAAATTTTGATTTTAGGATAAATTATATTTGTTCTATTGAATTTAATATTGCACTTACTTATTTTTATCAAGGAAAATATATTGAGGCAAGAGAAATTTTATTGAAATTATCAAAAATAAATATAATGAAAAATAATTATAAAACTTGGTTTAGATTAGGATTATGTTCAAAAGAAATTGAATTAAATAAATATTTAAAAAATATGAATAAAAATATTCATTCTTCTATTATAAGTATTATAAAAGAATATAAAAGTGAAATAAATAATGAAATAAAAACAGATAAAGATTGTATTAGTATTGATTTAGAAAATGAAAATGAAAATAATAATTATACAGAAATAAATAAAGATGAGGATTCAATTGATGAACTTTATAATGATTTTTTAAAAGAATATCAATATAAATATGAAGATGAAAATTTATTTAATAAAAAAAATATTTCTTTAAAAAGAATTGTTTTAAAATGTACAAATAATCCTAATAATCCTTTTAAAAATTCTAATTTTTTACTTGAATCTATTAATTCATTTAAAAAAGTAATTTTCCTTTCTAAAAGAAACTTATATAGACAAGAAAAAATAAAAAATATTATAAAAATTTATTATAATGAGGTTAATAAAGAAAATAATGAATTTTCTCAAAATCTTCAATTAAAAATTAATATAAATATATTATGTGAAACTTATTTAAACTTAATTTTTTGTCTTTCATTAAGAGAAGAATGGAATGAAATTATAATTATAATAAAAGAATTTAAAAAAAGAAATTTGAAAATATCAGAAGAAATTTATATAAAAATTGATCAATATGAAATTGAAGCATATATAAATTTAAAATATTATGAAAATGTTAAAAATTATATTAAAAATTGTTTAGATAAATATAAAGATAATATTCAAAATATAAATTTAAATTATTTATCAAAAAGAAACAAAGAATATTTTGAAGGAATATATTATAAAATAAATTTATTTTATGGATTAGCTTTAATTAATATAAAAATGAAAAATTATAAGGAAGCAGAAGAGAATATTTTGAAAGTATTTAATTTTCTTTCAAATAAAAATGATTTACCAAATTTTTTTATAGATTTGATTATATATATAAATTTAATTAGATTAGATGATCCAAATTTAAATAACAAAGATAATTATAGGTTTAAAAATAATATTTTAAATATGATTAAAATAAGAAGAACAAATATAAAAAGAAAAATAAATGATTATTAATTTATTTTATTATATTTTTTATATTTATTTAAAAATATCAATAATTTCAAAAATGAATTTTGAGGCAAATAAATATTTAAAATTTAATCACCAAAATAATGATATTGATATTGATAAAAAAAATTCTATTTTAAAAGAACAATTAAAATCTCTTGATTTTTCTCAAGTTGAAATATTATATCAAAAAATCAAATATATTTCAGAAAATATTAATTCAAAAGTAAAATTCCAACAATCATTATTAAATTTAAAAAAGGAGATGGATGAAAATTTATTTAATATTAAAGGTGAAATTTATTCAATAAAAAGAGGAGCAGATAATAATAAAGATTATTTTTCAAGAATAACAAAAGAATTGTTTTTAAAATTATATATTAAAATTAAGAACAAAGATAATTTGTATAATATTTGTATAAGAAAAGTGACAGATCAATTAAAAAATAATTTTGTAAAATTACAAAAAAATTCTTTTCTAATTTTTACAAATTTAAGACCAAATTTAGAAATAAATTCAAATGAATATTCTTTAATTTTTTCTCCTACTTTAGATACAAAAATTTATCTTCAAATGAAAAAATTAGTTGATTCAGGATATGAAATTAATGTAGATATTGCAAAAAATAATGAATTTGATTTTATTAGAGCAGTAGATAGTAATGGAATAAGTAAAATAATAAGTATATTTCCAAGTGAATATTTTGATTTTGAAATGTTACTTCAATATTATTTAAAAAATTCTATTATCCCAATTAATCATAGTTATAATAATGATATTGAAAAAGAGGTTACAATATGTGGGATAATTAATAAAATTATTATAAAAGATTCTAATATGGTATTAATTGAAGTTTCATCTTTAATTGACTTAAATATTATTACAGTAATTATTTATAATAATAAATCATTGTATATTGATTTAAAGGAAAATATGTTAGTTTTTTTTAAAAATTATATTATTAAATTAAATAAAAACTGTGAAATTATTTTAAAAAATTGTATTAGAAGTAATAATGAATATATTTATCTGATTAAAAATGAAGAAATTATAAGGTATAATAGAAATAAATTTAAAAATATGAGTAAAAGAAATTTTCAAAGTTTAATTAATTTAACATCTAATTTATGTTGTAGAAATTTAGAAAAATATTTGATTACAATTAAAAAAATAATAAAAATTGAAGGTTATTTTCATCAAAATAATAATAAAATACAATGTTTTTCAAATTTAAAATTAAAAGGTAAAATAATAATTGATGATGGTTCATATGAGGCAATGGCATTTATTGAAGATTATGAATTAATTAAATTTTTAGATTTCGGAACGAATGATTTAACAGAAATTTATGATATTTTATTAAGGGAAAATTCTATTATAATTTATGACAAATATGTAAATAAATTAAAAGAAAGAAATTATAAGCATATTTTTTCAAAGCAATTTATTATATATGCATATTCTTTTATGAAAAATAATAAAAACAATAATAATAGATTGTCTGAATATTTTGGGGAAATGTTAGATTATCAATTTGAAGAAAATAATAATTCAAAAATATTTAATAATAGAGATAAATATTTATTCGTTAATGGAGAAATAATAATAAATAAAAATAATAAAGGTGAATATTATTTAGAAAAAAGACCTTATTTAAAAATAATACAAATAGAATTAATTGAATAAAAATAAAATTTTATATTATCAATGTATAAATTTATTAATTTTACTTTAATTGTTTTATTTATTTATAAAATTATATTTATACTATTAATATGTTAATTACTTTTGATAATTCATCATAAAAATGTTCAATACTTTCTAATACAGAATTTTTGATTTTCATCATTTTTTTATTAAGAGTAAATTTCTTTTTGGTTATTTATAAAAGATATATATTTTCATTAATATATAAAAAAAACAGAATTAATAACGTCAAGTAAATTAATTATTGAGTAAAATATTTTTTTATGATTAAAATTTTTCTTCTTATTTAAAATTTTTGAATTATTATTATTTGGAAATGTTAAATCAATTAAAATTTATAAGTTTTAGATTTAAAATATTTTTAAATAATATTTTATTTTAAGTGTTTCCTTTTTTCCTTTGATAGGACAATAAAATGATTAATATAATCATACATTATTTAAATTTCTTTAAATATATTCTATAAATATTTTGGGATCTTAATATCTTATATTTTTTTAATCATTGGTAAAATTTTTATTTAAATATATATAGTTTTTATTATTTAAATGAAAATTAACTTATTATAAACCATTTTTCTATTTTGAAATATATACTATCTTTCATAAATATAAATCGATTTATTTTATATTTTAGTGCATGAAAATTTGTATAATCATTTATTCAAATATTTTACCTTTAATAGGATTTTAAATATTTGAAATACCTTTTATATACACTAAAATAATTTTTTTAGTTAAATTATATAATAAAATTTTAGATAATTTAAATTTAAGTTTATTAAAATATGAATTTTTAAAAATAAAAAACCAAAGTATAAATTTAGAAATTTTATAGAGTATATCTAGTAAAAATTTTCATATTATTTTCAGTATCAATTTTTTTATTATTTTGAATATCTTTTAAAGCACTTCTTAAATTTTTCATACTCATATCATATCCATATTCTAAATCTTTTTTAATTGAATTTTGATCATCATCAATATTACTAATAATTAAATTTTCATTTAAATTTTTATCAAAAGATAAAATATCATTATCTTTATATAAAGGAAAAAAAACATATGAACCATTTTTTTCATTTATAAATTTAATATTAGAAAATACATTTTTTTTATCTGATAAAAACATTATTTTCTTTTTACTTAAAAATTTGATTGGAGTTTTTATTTTATTTTCAATATAAATTTTTTTTAGATTATTATCTGAATTATAATTATTAAATTTGGATGATTTAAGAAATTTATGAATAAAATTAATTTTATATTTTTCATCATTTTTATATAAAGAAGATATTAAAGGATGAATTTTAAATTCATTTATAATATTTTCTCCTTTATTACTTTTATCATCATCATAATAAATCATATTTGCTGTTTCATTAATTAAATTTGAAATATTTTTATCATTTATTATTTGATTTGAATATATTTGATTTTTATTATTTTCATTTTTTGAATTTTTAAAAAGATTTGATGATACTTTATTAATATATTTTTCCTTTTCTTTTGGATTATTTAAAATATTAGTTATATCTTTCAACATTTTTAATATTTTTTTATTATTTCAATTATTAGAAATTTTATATATAATTAATTCTATAATTAATTAAATTTCAAAAATTAAATTATTTTCATTTATAATATTGATTAAATAATATATAATAAATATTTATATACTAATTTTTAATTTAATAAAATTAAAAAAATATTATATGGATAATTCTTATGTTTTAGGAATTGATTTAGGGACAACATATTCATGTGTAGCTGTATGGAACAATGGAAAAGTAGAAGTAATACCAAATGAAACTGGAGCAAGAATTACACCATCTGTTGTTAGTTTTACTAGAAATGAAAGATTAGTAGGAGATGCTGCAAAAAGTCAAATTGCTAAAAATTATAAAAATACAGTTTATGATATTAATCGTCTAATTGGAAGAACATATGATGATCCTGAAGTACAAAGAGATATTAAGTTATGGCCTTTTAAAGTAATAAAAGGAGAGAATAATAAACCTAAAATTGAAGTTGAATATAAAGGAAAAACACAAACTTTTTTTCCTGAAGAAATACTAGCTTGTATTCTTTCTAAATTAAAACAAAATGCAAAAGATTATTTAGGACATGAAGTAAATGAAGCAATAATAACGTGTCCTGCTTATTTTAATGATCTTCAAAGAAAAGCAACTCAAATGGCAGGTAAAATTGCAGGATTAAATGTATTAAGAATAATTAATGAACCAACTGCTGCTGCAATTGCTTATGGTCTTGATAAAGAAAATCAAGGTGAAAAGAATGTTTTAATATTTGATTTAGGTGGTGGAACATTTGATGTAACTATTCTTTCAATTGATAATAATTTACTTGAAGTAAGATCAACAAATGGTGATACACATTTAGGAGGAGAAGATTTTGATAATAAATTAATACAATATTGTATAGAAGAATTTAAAGAACAAAGTGGACATGATATTTCTGAAAATCAAAAAGCAATTCGTCGTTTAAAACTTATTTGTGAAAAAGCCAAAATTAATTTATCTGCAAGTGAAGAAGCGTCTATTGATGCAGATGGATTAGCTGAAGGAGAAGATTTTAATATAACAATTACTCGTCCTGAATTTGAATATTTATATAAAGAAGATTTTAATAAATGTATACTAATTGTAGAAAAGACATTAAAAGATTCAAATTTATCAAAAGATAAAATAGATGATGTTGTTCTTGTTGGAGGATCAACACGCATTCCTAAAATACAACAAATAGTTACAGAGTATTTTGGTAAAGGTCTTTTAAAAAATATTCATCCTGATGAAGCAGTTGCAATTGGTGCTGCAATTCAAGGTTTTAATAAAGAAGAAATTGAAGAAAAATTAACTGAAATAAATAATCTAAAAAAGAATAATTATTTAAATCCTATTCGAATAGTTAATTTATCTTTGGGATATGAATTAAGTTCAGGAGAAATGAAAATTATTATTCCTAGAAATCAATTAATACCATGTGAAAAAAAATTTATATTAGATATAGGAAAAGATTATCAAAATGAAATTGAAATAAAAATATATGAAGGAGAAAGATTAATTGCAAAAAGGAATAAATTATTAAAAAAATTTTTAACTATTATACCTAAAAATTTAAAAGGAGAATTAATTGTTAATTGTTCTTTTAAAATAGATAATAATTATATATTATATGTAAAATCTAAAATAGATAATAAAACACAAATAAATAAAATTCAGTTAGATAAAAATAGAAATGAAGATGAGATTAATAAAATAATTCAAGATTGTGAAAAAATGTTAGATGAAGATAGAGAGGAATTAGAGAAATTAAAAGTACAATATTAAAAATCTATGATAGATTTAAATATGATAAAAATATTAATTTTTGATATTTAATTGAAGATAATCAAAAAATAGTAGGTTTTATAATTTATTTATATACAAATTATATTAAAAACAAATAAAAATAAATAAAAGTTTAAAGAATTATTTAATTTATTGACATAATAAAAATGAAATATATAATATGAGAAAATATTACCTAAATCAAATTTATTAATTAGAATATATAATTTTTATAAAAAAATAAATTAAAGATAATTTATAAAAAAAATGATTAAAATTAAGAAATATAAAATATATTTATATATAAATATTTTTTTATGATTAAAAAATTATTATATAAAATAATTATAATATAATTTATTAATATAAGATAAATAAATTAATTATTAAATCAAATATTTTTTGTATTATTATTTTTATATTTTATAAAATACAGATTTAAATTAATTAAAACTAAT
>JAJMZS010003519.1:0-14318 GCA_023807205.1 Isotricha prostoma | reverse complement strand
ATTTAAAGATATCTTTTATATCAAAAAATATTATTATTTTTTTAAAAAATTAAATAAAAATTTAAAATGAATAATTTAATATTAAATACAAATATTTATTATTTATTAAATTATCTTATATTTTTATTAATAAGAGAGAGTTAAAAATTTATTTATCTTTATTCATATTTTTAATTATTTTGTTAAAATTTTAATATATTTATTTAAATTTAATATAATAAAATAATTATAAAAATATTTAATAATTTTATAATATAATTATTTTACATAATAGATATTCCTTCATTAAATATTTTGAATGATACTCAGGTAAAGGAATATTTTAACTTTAGTATTTTTTATAAAAATTAAGTTAAAGTTTTCATAAATCTTATTCTATTAGTAAATTCAGCTAAATAGATAAAACCTCTACCTCTTTTTCTAATTAAAAATAAAATTGCAAGAATTAATTCCCATAAAAATTCAAAAAAGAAAAAATCTAATAAAATAGTAACAAAAATTGCATAAATAAAAGTTTTCTTTAGATAACTATAAATACAAACAAAACAAAAACTAAAATAAAAACTAATTATAGAAAAAATAAATTGAATAATAACACCTAAAATATTCCAAAAACATCTATGATTAATAGCAGTATCCAAATCTTTTTCAATATTTAATCCATAATTATCTAAAATTTTTTTATAAATAGGTCTTAATTTAGAAACATCAACATAAAACATATAAGCAGGTAAATGAATTAATAAACAAGATAAAATTTCAGCAAAAAAGCAATATAAAATAAACAAACTAATTTCAAATTTATTTTTATTATTTATTTTATTTTTATTTACATTAGTAGTAAAGAAAATACTTAAAAAGAAAGCATAAAGTGCAAATTGTGTAATTAAATTTCCTACTCTTTGATATCTATGAAAAATAATAGAAAATTTGGAAAAAGTAACATTTAAAACATATCTATTTTTAATATTAAATTTAAAAAATTCCATCATTGTTAATTCTAATTTAAAGAATTCTAATAATCTTTTATTATATGTTAAAGGACAAGCTAAACTTGGTAAATCTTCTTTTGAATCTATACCATAATCTAAATTAATATCATTATATTTTGCTTTAATATTAATTGATGGATTTTCATTTTTTAAATTTCTTTTTGTTGAATCTCCACTACTACTTATTTCATCTTTTAATTGATCAAGGAAATTATTTCTTCCATAATATTTTACTTTTTCTGATATAATTTTTGGTTGTGTTGGATTTTCATTATATGTATCAATGTCATCATGGAAAAAATTAGAATGTTTATTAACTTTTTTTTTTGTTTCTGTTTCATTAAAGGAATTTAAATCTGGTTTATCATTTTTTTCTGTTTGATTTTTTGGAGGATTTGGTTTATTTACTTTTGTTAATGAGAAATTATTTTGTAAATCATTTATATTTTCTTCATTTATAATATTTTCACTATTAATATTTTTATTTAATATATTTTCCATTCCATAATTACGATTAAAGAAATTATTTCTTAATGATAATTGTTTTTCAAGATGTCTTTCTGTTGTTTGTTGTTTATTACTTTCTGAATATAAGTCATATTCTGATGATTCATTTCTATTAAAAAATTTTGAATTTTTTACTTCTTTTTGTTTTGTTTTTTGATTAAAAAATTCTTTTTTATTCAATGATTCAATATTTACGTTTTTATATTTTTTATCATAAATAGAAATTATATCTGCTTTAATATTAATATCAATGTTATTTATATCAAGATTTGCATTTAATATTTCTTTAAAGTTTTTATTTTTAAATTTATTTTTCATTTCTGGAGAAATTTTTATATCATCATTAAAAATACATTTATTTTTATAAGGAAGATTCTGTTTTATAATAGTATTTTTCATACTATTTAATAATTTGAGATTTTTTAAAATTTTCATATTTATTAAAGAATATATCATAACCATTCCTACATAAAATGATACTATTCCAATGAAATAATAAAATGCATAATTCCCTTTATAATTAGGTCCATAAGTAATTAATTGAAAATATTTTAAATAAAAGAATTTTGAATTTATTTTGAAATGAGATTCAAAAGTATAAAATTCAACAATAAATTCAGAATAATCAGATTGTAAAAATTTATTAACATTACATAATATATAATTATTATCAGTATATTTATGATAATCTAATGTTAAATTACTTAATGTTATTAATTTAGTATCATCATCAATTTGATAGAATTTACATGAAAAATTAAAAGGAACAAATAATTCATTTCTTCTATCATCAATAGAAGTATTATAAACTTTACCTTTAGAATCAACATATAATAGGTTATTAAATATTTCATTTTTTGAAGATAATTGCTTTTCAGGTGATAAATTATTTTTTTTTGAATTAATTAAATCAACTATTGAATATAAACTAATTGGGAAATAAAATTTTGCTTCTGTTCCTATTCCACAATCACTAATATATATTTTTTTCATTGAAACTAAATCATATAATTTAATAGTTATTAAAGGAGTATCAGAATTCCAATAATATTCTTCATTACTCATATAAGGTGTTATTTTATATATAATTGCTGTAAATATTGCATTATAATTTGAATTTAATGATTTTTTTAAACAATCTGATAAATCAAAATAAGGTTCATATTTAAATTTTTCATTTTTAAAATATTCTTCATAATTAAAATTTTGATTTATTTTTGCAATATAAATATTTATATTTCTTGATTTATAAATTAATTCAGCATATTGTTTAGCATACAAAAATACTAATTTCTGTAATCCATCTTTAATATTACTGAAATAATTTTTCATTATTTCAATTTGTTTTTCATTTAAAGTTGTATTTCTTAATTCTTCTTTATTATATGTTTCTGAATTTGATTTTTCAAAGAAATTATTTAATTTAAAAGAATTTACCATATTCATGCCATATTCAAATAAATAATTAAATATTTCAAAACAGAATTTATAATTGTTTTCTGTTAACATTTCCTCTGTAAATGAATCAAAATATATAATTAAAAATTCCACTGAATTAAGTAAATAATCCATATCATCAAATTTTAAAAATTGTGAACTAGATTTAATTAATAAATAAATTGAATTTAATGTATATTCATTAAAATCTTCAGATTGTGAATTTATTATTTTATTATATAAATCTTTATAAATTGTAACTAATTCATCATATGAATTATTATCTATTTGACAATTACTTCCATAATAATTTTCACATTTACATGTTAAATAATAATATATTACATATGAATTTGCTCTTTTATTACAATATAAATCATTTTTTTCATTAATTGGATCATATAAATTTAAAAATTCAGTTTCACCATTTTTATCATAATTTGTAACAATTGTTCTATTTAAAATTTCAGAATTTTCAGAATTTGTTAAAATTGAAAGAAAATTTGCTAAATTTAAAAGTTGTTTTGGTGATAATTCTCTATCTAACTTAATATTTGAAATTGCTTCTGAAATAAAAATATTTTTTCCACTAATAAAGGGAGGATCATATACTTTTATTGTTATTATTGTTGAATTATATAAACCATATTCATCTTTACAATAACATTTAATATAATAATTATTATTTTCATTTGTATTTGGATTTATATTTTCAAATTTATATAATATTTCTGAATTTGTATCCCAATCTTGTAAAACATGTTCTTTTGCATCTATATCATAATTTATATTATATCCTTCAAATAAATCTTCACTATTTTCAATATAAGTAAATTTATATAATAAACTTTCTTTATTTGTTTTATCATCAATACATTCATTACAAGTAAATAAAAAAGAATTAGTAGTATAACCAGTATAAGGTAATGAAGTCATTAAATTAATTTTAGGATAATCATTCATTATTAAAGTATAATTTAAATAAAAATCTGCAGCTCCTATTCCTCCTTCATTTAATATTCTTATTTGAATATAATATTTATATCCATTTTTAAAGAAAGAAGGATCAATATTAACAGTATTTTGAGTAATATCACCTATAAATGGACTTGTTGATAAAATATCATCTGAATTAAACAAACGATAATTTTGATTTAATTTTAAAGTTTCTTCATAATTATAAATCCATTCATATGAATATAAATCTGAAGTCACATTATATAATTGAATTGTTATTGAATTAAAATTACTTAAATCAATAATTTTTGTTCTATAATCATCATTATTAATATTATAATCATAATAATCAGTTAAGAAAACAGGATTAATAATATTTCCATGTCCTTTAAATGGACCACATATATTAGGAACATCTTTTTGTTCTGTTAAATTATATACTTGACAATTTTCTATACAAATATGTAATTCTTCAATATAATAATATGGTTCAGTACATGAAAGACATTGATTATTTAATTTTCCAAAACATGTATAACAAGTTGGATCACATGGTCTACATTGAAGTAAATTATCATCTCCATAATAATTTGGTGAACAATCATTTACACATTCATCATTATTATTTAAATATGTTGAATTAAAACATTTTAAACACTTTTCATTTTCATCTCTATTAATACTACAAATTCTTGGATTACTAAATTCACATGTTGATGTTGTTTCTGAATATAAAAAACCTTCCTTACATTGAGTAAAAGTTGTATAATTAACTATATAATTATATCCAATTCTACCTGTTTTAAGTATAAAATCTTGAGGTATTCCTTCAATTTTATCTTTAACTACTAAGTTAGAAATATCATTTCCTTCTAATGCAAAAGAAAAATAATGTAAAAGATAAGGGAAACTTCCACCTTCTAATATAATTAAAGAATCATCCCAAAAACCAAAATTATATGATGTAAATAAACGTAATTCTCTTATAAAACTAAAACCATAATTAAAATTAATAGTATTATCAACAATAGTTAATGAACTTGATATATCTTGAGTAATTGTTATTTTATTGAAATTATCTTCTAGATTATTTAATCTAAATTTTAAATAATATTTATCAGCCATACATCTTATATAAACCCATTTTTTATATGGAACATTTATAGATAATTTATCAGGATTTGTAGATGGATCACTAATATAATCATAAGGATAACAATTTACAGTTAATTCTGCAGGATCTATATTATTATCATCTACTATTTTAACATGAATATGTTTATTCCATATTATATCAATAGATTCAAATTTATGTTCTTTATATTCATAAATCATTAACCAAAAATGCATTGCCATTTCATCGTTATTTGATACTTTTAAATATGAAAATGTTACTTCTTCATAAAAAGCAAAATTAATACTATCAATTTTTTCACATTGATATTTATCAAATTCATCATTAGATTTAATCCAATAAATACCCCTATTAAATTCACAACTACATTCATCTTTTCCATTATTATAACATTCATTACAATATGAATCACAATGAGAACAAGGAGGAATTGATGATAATGAAGGATCAATATAATATTTATCATTATTACAAATATTATAAGTATAATCATATGGAATATAATCAGGAACACAATTTGGATTAATTGAAGAAGCAGTAATTCCATTTAATTGTTCATCAATAATACATGTACTAGGATCATCTCCATAAAGACTTACACTATATAATAAATCTATCTTTCTAGTTGAAGTTATTCCATTTATATGACCAAAAGTACCATACCAAAAATTAGAATAAAAATTTAATGTACTATAATAACAAACTGGAATTGTTGAGAAAATAAATTGATTAATGTAAACAGGTTGATTTGTAGGTTGAAAATTAATTGGTGAAATAACTTCTTTATTAATCATAAAATTAAACATATGAGGAAAATATTCTTTTACTGCATTATTTGAATATATAGAAAAACCAAAATGTGTCCAAATTCCTATATATTCTTTTATTCTAATAACGTATGCTTCAACTTCATCAACAACTTCATTTTTAATAACAAAAATAAATGATTGTGAACTTTCTTTATAAGCTAAAAATGTATTTTTATTATATAAATAAAATAAAGGGAAATAACCATTAACAGGCATTTTTCTTAATTGAATACCAAAAAATTTAACCCATATTGTAATTGTAAGTGGATTTTGAGTTGCAATATTAAAATTTGGTTCATTAATATTTGTTAAAATTTCTATTTCATTTAAATCATTTTTAGGAGGAGTTTTAAAATAATATCCTGTATTTGGATAACATTGTCTTTCAATTAATACATATCCTGGTATACATTCATAACAATCTTTATTTGAAGAAGAATAACATCTTTTACAAGTAAAATAACATGGTGATAATTCATAATCTGTATTATTATTTACTAATTTTGATATATAATAATTTTCAACTAATAAAGAATAATCAAAATTTTCTGTTGAATAATTTTCTCCTATATCTTCATCATAATGATTTTGATAAAACCAAAAATTATGAGTAAAATATTTTCCATTTATTAAATCAACAATTTTATGTCCTTTAATATAATTAATTGTAAATGGCCAATAATATTTTTGAGAATTCATTAAATCAGAATATCCTACTTCACAAGCTTGAATTGATTGTAATGATGTAATATCAGCATCCCAAATACGAATATTTCTATACCATGCATTTCCCCAATGTAAATAAACTGGATTATTTTTAATTAAACAATCTGGATATGGCATATTACAAAATACTATTCCTCTAAAATGCATTTTATATAAACTTCCATTTAAATTTAATATTTCAAATTCTGGATTTGAAAAATGATAATTTGTGTAGAATTTAATATTAAATGTATTATTATTTTTAAAATAATAATTTTCAATAATAATTTTATTCCATTCATATTCATTAATATTTTGTAAAGTTTGAAATGATGTTCCTGATGCTATTTTTAAATTAGTATATTTAAATTTTTGATCATTAGGATCCTTAAAAATTTTATGTGGATAACCATATAAATAAATTTCTTCTTCTGTAATTATATCATGATAATTAACTTTATCTAATTTAAACCATATTTCTAAATAATATGAAAGTAATCTTTGTTCTCCAATAGGTGTATCAGTATAAGCACCATATTCATCATCTTCAAAATGTACATCACCAGGAGTAACATAAATTAAGTTATTAAATGAAAAAAAATTTGAAAAGTACATTGCACTATTTTTAATTAAATCATCTTTTATACATTCAAAATATACTTTTGTATATCCTGGATTACATTTAAAATTCTCATTATATAAAGCAGTAGTTTTTGAAGTATCATATGTCGAACCACAACTATATAAATTATTTTGTCCTGGTTTAAAAAGACAATAACCATTATTAGTTTTATTGTCAACATCTGGTAATCTACAATGTCCTTTACAATCATTTGTTAATTTTAAAGTTTCCATATCTAAAAGATGATTGTCACTATTTGATGGTACATAAAAATGATGTTGGGTATCGTTATAACAATAATTACAACTATCTCCAGTACAGGTAACATTAATTCCTCCTGTTTGTCCTCCTAAACAAAATTTTGGTGTGTATATATTTGGAAATGTTCCATAAAATACATTTTCATTACCTCTCATCCAATCTCTAATTTCATGATAAATATAACTACTATAATATTCAGGATCATAAGTATAATAATGTAAACCACATTCATGATTATTATAATCTGAATGATTACAATTAAAACATGAAGCAGAATGACAATACCATTTTACATCATTATGCATATCAGAAAATAAAATTGTTATCCAGCTTGTTATATAATATCTAAAATCAATATATCTTGTATCAAATATTTTATAATCTAAATATTCTCTAAAAGCTCTTATTTGTCTTAAAAAAATTCTACATTTATTCATTTTGGCATTTTGGACTTTTAAATAAGAATTTTTAGGATAATCAAAATATCTAAATGGTCTATATCCTTTTGTATTACCATATAATATTTCAGATTCAATTGTTAATTCTAAATTTTCATTAATATAAAATAATTTTCTTGTATTATCAACAGCACATCTTACAAAACCCCAATTATTAGAAACTCCTGTAAAATAAAATCTATCTTTATTTATTGCTTTTTCATATAAATCATATATTTCATTTCCTTTAAGACCATCAACTATATCTCTATAAGCTTGAGGGAAACAAATTCCTATAAGTATATAATCACTCGATTTATCTGCAATTAAAGAAATACTTAAATGTTTTTCCCAAAAAAAATTAAGTCCACTTTGTAATTCTGTTACTTGATCTATAAAAAACCAAAATTCTAAAGTATATCTATTTGTTCTTGATGAAGGAATTGTAAATTTAAAATCTTTAGTTCTTGCAATATTATAATGAAATTGACAACTTTCATTTTCTTCATATGTAAAAACACTTTCATCACATTCTGAATAACCAGCAATTGTATCTATAACATTAAATCCTGGATAATCACTATATTGTTTAATATCTACGTAACCTCCAATTCCTAAAATATCATTATATCTATAACTTTTAATTTTAGAACTACTTGGATGACCTCTATAACAATGAAGAAGATTAGAAAAACTAAAATCACCTGATTTATAAATTATATGTTTAACAGCAAAAGAACATGAATAACATTTCCATAATCTTAATTCTCTTATAAATGTTAAACCATAACCTAAAGGACTATTTTCATCTATATTCAATGAAGATGATATTGAAGGATCTATTGTAATTTTTGGATTAAATGTTTTCTCTTCATTTATACTTGAATTATATACTGTAAAATAAAATTTTTTTTCATTATAATTGGCACCACAATTTACATATATCCATTTTTGATATGTTTTAGAATTTATAGGAAGTTCAACAATATATGATTCATCTGAATCATACATTGAATTATTTTTAACTATTAATGGAGTACAAGTATAATAATATGTATATTCATTACTTGAGGCATCATCATTTAATTTTATAGATTCTATTTTAATTCTAAAATGATAATCCCATTCTAAAATTATATTTTTAAAATTATTTTTTTTCCAATCTTTACCAATACTTTTTGTAAATTCCTCATTAGGAATTAAGAAATTATAAATATTTCTAAAAGATTGAGTATAAAACCAAAACTCCATATTCCAATTACTATCCGTATTTATAATTTTTGAAACATTTACATGACCTAATCTATTCAAATTATAATTGCCCACTCCAGTACATGCTAAAACATTATTACCATTAATAATAGGATAATAATTAATCCAATTTTCATGTTTTTGGGAACAAGTTTGATCTACATAAGTTCCAGTTGTCTCTGAGTTATGATGTCCTCCTAAACATTCATGTAATACATATGAACTCCCACATCTTCCACAACATTTACATTCATACTCAGTTTCACCTTGATACCATGTCATATATAAAGTATTTGGATTACTTCCACAATTTATATCAAATGGATTATAATCTCTAACGCATTTAATTTCAAATTCATCAGGTAATGAATCAAAATCAGTTTTATTAGCACAATAATTAGAATTATCTTTCAGTGGAATATTTATAAATGGAACTGTTGTAGTTTCATCATTTGTATTTGTAATTGAACCCCATGCATTCATTATAAAATCATCAAAAATTTTAACATCTCTTAATAAACCAACCCATGAATTAGTAATTGAAAATTCAGTAAATTGAAGATATGGCATTTCATATTTATTACCAGGAATAAATGGTAAATTTGATAAATATATTGATGCTTGAACCATATTTAATTGAAATGATTTATCTGATTCTCTAAAAGCAGCAATTGATATTGGACACCATAAACCAAATCTATTTTTTTTAAAATACCAATATTCAAATATTTTTGTTCCATTATATGCTATAAATAAGCTTTCTTTATTGATATTTGGGTCATATCCTAAATAAAAATTTGTTTCTTCATCAAAAATTATTATTTTTTTTAGTTCTGAATTATTAATTTCACTTGTGAAACCATATATATTAATAAAGAAAAACACTGTAATTGAAGGAAAATTTTTTAATATATTAGGTTTAATGCTTAAACTAATTTTATCAGGCATATTATTCCCTGGATTTTTATAAATTAAATTAGCAGTATAACAATGACCATTAAAATTAGATAAAGTTTCTTTACATTTCAAACATCTTGATGAACTTCCAATAATACAATTTTCATTTTTAGATGAAAAAGTTACATAAGGTATATAACCATATGTATTGGAAACATCTGTTATATATGTATTAAGATAACCAGGAAAAGCCTTTTCTGCACTATAATATGATTCATAATTTATAAAACTTGAATTATCAGGATTATAAAATTCACCACATATATTTAAAATAGGTAAAAAACCATCACTATCACCTATTAAATCTTTAACTATATTTCTATTCATTGAGTCTAAAGATGAAAAGTATTCATGTTTTAATATTGAATTTGGTCTATCTTCCCATTTATCAATAAAAATTGCGGAATATCTACTTGCACCTGATAAATCAAAAATTTGTAATTTTCTATAATGTGCATCATACCATTTTACATTTTTACAATAATTATTTTTATCAATATAATCATTAATCATATTTGAATCGTCTTCATTACAAAAAATTATTGTTGATAATTTAGGTCTATTAGAAACAACTAAATCCCGCATGTATACATTATGTTGATAATTTAAATAAGATGAATAATATTCATAATAACTGTTTTTTATATCATAATCAAATGATATTGTTAAATGATTCCAAGTCTTTAGATTAAACAATTCAGATATACGAAATTGTGTACCATTTGAAAGAAATTGAAAATTTGGATTATCATAATAAGAATAATTATAATTACCAAATCTAACTCTAAAACTATTAGTTAAAAAAATAGTATAATCAACATAGTAATCATAAAAAAGTGGATTATGTAATTGTCTATGATTATTAAGCTCATATTTATAATTTCTAAGTCTAAATTCAGGATAAATCCAAACAGAAATTGCAAATTTTGAATATTCATGTTTTAATGGAATAATAATAGTATGACTATTTAGAAAATTACTAAAATACATACCAACATTTTCTTCATTATTAATTGAATCATTTTCATCATAACACATATAATATAAATCAAAATATCCTGTTTTACATTGAAATAAATCAGGTGATATATATAAATCTTGATCATAATAACTATCTTCAGCAAATTGACCATATGATTTAGAACAATAATGACTTTGAAATTCATCTGTATCTCTTAATGCTCTCATATAACCTTTTCTACAATATTGATTACAAGTTAAATCAAATATATCTAAATAATATGGTAAGTTTGGATCTTCTGTATTTTTTTTACATACAAATGGTGAATCATCATCAAAACAATAACTCATATTTTTTATTGAACTACAAGTAATATCTATTCTATCTTTATAATCACAATCTTTTGCTTGATAATTTATACTATTTAAATTTAATCTTTGAAATGTCCTAGGTGGACGTAAATCCTCTATTAAAGTGGAAAGTGTTAATAAATTATTTGATTCAATTTTAACTTCGTCATTTATTTTACCTAAACTATTTCTATACCCATAATTATATGTTTTAAAATAAAAGACTGAAATATCATTTGATTTTTCTGTAACATCATCTAATGGCATACTAAATAATAATTGAGGAAACATATTATGATATTGAAATTCATGCATATTAAAATATTTTGTGATTATATTTTGTGGCATATACTCTCTATATATATTTAAATTTCTTAAATAAATATATGTATAACTCATATTTGTGAAATTATCAAATTGTAAATAAGTCATTTCATTTTGTTTATAAAATTTTTTAATATGGAAAGGCATATTATTTTGTGTAATATTTGAATCATTTCTATTTCTAAAATATTGAGGAATAGGTAAATTAGATTCATATTGATCATTTAAATACCATTTACTAGATTCAATATTATATGCACATCTAACATAAAACCATTTAGATGCTGAATCTTCAATTTTTTCCTTTAAATAAGGAGCTTCTAGAGTGTTATTAATAAAATCATTAAAATTATTTGCAACTTCTCCAATTAAAATAGAATCATCAGGGAATTTATATATAAATTCTAATGGAATACAATAAACATTCATTAAATTTTCTCCAGTTTCAGGCATTAATGAAATAACCATAAAATCTTTATAAATAATATTAGCAAATCGATATTCAATTAATTTAGGAGAAGCAACAAACATCCAAAATTCCATTGTAACTCTAAAATGAATAGCAGGAGGAACTTGTTTTTTATCATTGAAACTAATATCAAATTTAGTAATATCTACAAAATTCAAATCACATGTTATATTTTGATTTGTTTCACTAACATTCCATTGTCCATTTTTAGATATAGGAAAACATTTAGTACAATTATTTATATTATTTAAACATCCACTACAAGTATATTTATTACATTTAACACAATTATTAGAATTACATCCATAACCTTCAACACAAACTTCACCTAAATCACATGAATTATTATTTCCAATATAATTTAAAACATCTTTATTTGGCCTTTTATACATCATACTATAAGTTGAAATATATAATTGATTATCTGATTCTAATTCAATTTCTAAAGAAGAATATATTGGATAACTATATTCAATATAATTATTAAGATTTTGTCTCCAGGATGATACATTAGAATGATAATATTCTTCATTTGATTGTCCTGTAATATTACTAGTAATTTTTCCTTTATAAAATGGTAATGTTCCATATTTAGATAATTTATTAAATCTTATTTCAAATGGTACTTTAAGTACAGAATGTGGTTTAATTTCAATTAAATTAGTTAATGGAAATGTTTTATCTACATATTTTTTCGATTTCAATTTATTACCTCTGAAAGTTGTAAATGATGTATGAAAAGTATGTGCTTGAAATTTAAATTTAACTATTAAATCAGAAGGATTAACAACTGTAAAATAATAAACATATTTTTCTCCAATTATAATTTTTTCATCCATTGGAATTAATATTCTATTATCTATTGTCGGACATGAATATTCATATAAACTTTTATGATTATGATATTCTTTATCGACTTTAATATAAGGTTCAGATGGAATATTTGTTTCATCTGAATCAATTACTTTTAATAATTTAGGTACAATTGGTATTAATTCAGGATTTGTATAATCTGGGTACTCACAACTTCCAAGTTCAGTTTCATTTTCTTCTTCATTATTATTATTTTCATTATTATCATTGTTTTCATTATCAGAATCTTCATCATTTTCATTATCATTAATATCATTTTCTTCAATTTGAATATTTTCATTTTCTTTATTTTCTTCATTTTCTTCATATTTTATATTTTCTTCAATTTCATTATTTTCTATTTCATGCTCTTCATATTCTTCAATTTCAATATATTCATATTCATTTTCTTCATATTCAATATCATAATCTTCAATTTCAGTATTTTCATTTTCATTTTCTTCATATTCATATTCAGAATCTTCAATTTCAGTATTTTCATTTTCATTTAGTTTTATAATATTTTCATTATTTTCATTTTCATTATTATCTTCAACATTAACATTATTTTCAATTGTATTTTCTTCAATTATAATTTCTGGTTCATAACAATGTTGATAATTATCATTTCTGGTTTCTCTTTTAGATACATAACAAAAATTTTTGGGTTCATATATTATTCCACTCCAATAATCATCATATTGAATATTCCCTAATCTATAATTAAATTGAAATCCATATAAATATTCATATGAATCATTATAATCTCGATAATTCCAATAATATTCATCTGTTTTAAAATGATCAGGAGGGCAAATTAATTCTAATTTTGAAAAAGGAAATATGAAAATAATTAATATAAAAAATCCTAAAGTTATTATTCCATTATTCATATAATTTATTTTTATTATTTCATTTTAATTCTTATCTAAAAATAACATTATAATATATTTATTTGATAAATTTATTAAATATTTTTTAAAGAATATTTTTCATTTTTTAATGATTGTATTATCAAATTTGTTTAACCAATTAAAAGCCTATCAAATTAATAAAATTAAGTACTTAAATATCAGTAATTGTTATAAAATTTAAATCAAAAAGAATATGATAAATTATCCCTATTGTGAAAAAAATAAAAAGTAAAACTTATAAAAAAATACTTAGAATTTTAGATTAACTATTTAATAAAATTGTTAAACAAATTTTTATTTTTATTTGATTTAAAATAATTTATGAATATATACAAGATATATTATAAATTTATGTTTTCTCAAAAAAGAATGAATATT
>JAJMZS010003518.1:0-14321 GCA_023807205.1 Isotricha prostoma | reverse complement strand
CAATCCCCAATTTTATCATATCATTATTTATTAAAAATATTAATTAGATAATTATTAAATTTTAATAATTAAAAAATTATAAATAATCTTTTATTATTTTAATAAATCAATTATTTTATATATTTTTTTTATATGAAAAAAAAAAACTGATGTAATGAAAAAAAATTAAATAAATTTGATATTTTTTTAAATATAATATTAAATATTAAACAAATGGAAAATTTAAATTTATGTGAATATATAGAAAAATTATCAAATGAATTTAATGATAATTTAATTAAAATACTTGATATAAATTCAGAAGAAAAATCATTTACTCATTTAGAAAAATTCTTTAAAGATAAATTAAATGAAATTCAAAAAATAAAAAAATCAAAATTTCAAAAAACAAAACAAATTAATAAAAATCAAGAAAAAAATAATCTAATATCATCATTAGATTTAGGAATTATAAAAAAAAAAAATTTTGAAAGTCAACATAAAAAAACACCAACAATAATCCAAGATTTACCTCAAAAAAAAATAAATAAACATATAAAATCTTCTAAATCATCTAATAATTTAATACAAAATAAACCAAATTTAAAAAAGTTAGTAAAGGAAAATATAAATTTAAATACAAAAAGACAAAATAAAACTCCAGAAATATCAATGAGAAGAAAAATAAATAAAAATAAAAATATTTCTCAATCAAATATTAAAAATATCGAAAATAAAAAATTAAAAACACCAAATAAAATAAATAATGGAAAAAATAAAAAAATCAATAAACAAGAAGAAAAAATAGAAGATAAGAAGAATAAATTTTCAAAACTAAAAAATAAAATAAAAGTCAATAATAATTTAATTCAAAATAATAACCGTTCAAAAACTCCAATAATACATAATTCAGAAGATAATATTGAAAAATTAAGAAATATATCTTCTGATAATAATGAAATTTTTAGAAATATTGAACAAAATGATAAAGAAGTTATAGATGAAGTTAATTTAAGAATGACTATAAATAGAGATACTATTAATAATTTTGTTTCACCAAATTATGATAATGATAAAAATAATGAATTCTCTTTAAGACAAAGTTTAATAAAAGAATTTGAAAAAGATAAAAAAAAAACAAATGAAAAAAAAGAAGAAAAAATAAAAGAAAAAAAAGAAGAAAAAATAAAAGAAAAAAAAGATGAAAAAATAAAAGAAAAAGAAGAAGAAGAAAAAGAGGAAGAAGAAGAAGAAAAAGAGGAAGAAGAAGAAGAAATTTTTAATATAAATAAATTTGAAAATGAAATAAATTCAATTAATAATGAAATAGGAGATATTTTCAATGATATTTATTATATAAATTCTCAAAAATTACTCAATAGAAATTTCATATATGATGAAACAAAAATAAAATATAAAAAAAGTAATAACCTATATTTTCAAAACTTTTCAGCTAATTATTATATAACTGATGAATATAGAGAAATAGAATATAATTTAAAATTAATATCAAAAACAAAAAGTATAAATACTTATTTTCCAAGTTATTCATTTCCTTTAGATTTTGTTGACGATATAGATATTATTAAATTAGTAAATTATAAACTTCCTTCAAATGAAATGAAATGTGAAATTGTAGATAATGAACCATTAATTCATTTTTCAAATTTAAATCTATTTCATAATGATATAATTGAATTAAAATTTAAAGTTAAAGGAATTAGAAAAGAGAAAATGATATTTTCTACAAGAGATTATTTTTATATTACTAAAAGTGCGTATAATTCAGTTTGTAATATTAAAATTAAATTAGGTCCAAAATTAATTTTTTATAATTCGAAAAATTTTATTTTCCAAATTGATAATGAAAGAAATTTATTTTATAAAGGAATTGTACCAAAAAACGGATTAGAAGAAATTCTATATTTAACTAAAAATTCTACTAGATTCAAAATATCTACAGATATATTTTTTTTTCCTTCAATTCAAAAAGATAATAATTCTTTAACAATAAACTTACCAAAAACTCTTCAAGGTGATAATAATATTTATAATATTGAATCATATAAAATTAAAATATTCCAAGATGACTTTTTTAAAGAATCAATTGATAATCCATATAAAAATGAAAATATTTTAAAATTCAGAATTCAAAATATAAAAAGAGAATTAAAAATAAATATAGAAATAATAATTGAAAATAAATTTATTAATTACACAAATGTACCAAATGATTTAGAATCAAAAATTGAAATATCAAAAGAAGACAAAGAATACTTTTCAAAAATATCAAAAGAAATAATAAAAAAATCAAAAATGAAAAATTTTCCAATTCCAGTAAAAATAGCAGATTGGGTTTATACAAATATAAAATATGATATTAATTATAAAAAAAAAAATGAAAGCCCAAGAGATATATATCAAAATAAAAAAGGAGTTTGTGAAGATTTAGCAAATTTATTAAATTATTTATTAAATTCAATTAACATTAAAACAATATCAATTACTGGTTTAGCTACAAGTGAATTAAAGAGAGATTGTGAGCGTCATGCTTGGTGTATTATTAAATATAAAAATAAATGGAGTTATATTGATCCTACTTGGAAATTATTTTCTGGTTATTTACCTTTATCTCATATTTTTGGTACTTTTAATAGTTATGGTATTACTTTTATTACTAGTGCTGTTTCATTTGATATTAAATATGGTGATTACAAAATTGAATTTTTAGATGAATTTTAATAAATAAAAATATTTATTTTTATCATTCATTATATTATATTTTTTTTTTAATATTATTTAAGTGTAAGTTTTATTTTATATTAATGTATATTTTTCAAATTTAATGATAAATAAAAAATAAAATTTTATTTTTTAATTAAAACATTCCTTTATCTTCAAATATAAATAGATTTCAAATGTTAAATCATTACATAAACATAAATGAATATATTTAATTAAAAAAAATAATATTAAAAATTATAAAAAAATTATATAAAAGCAAAACTGTTTAAATTTTTTATAATAATAAAATCCTAATTCTATTAAAAGAAAATTTAGATTTGTTGCATATTATTATAATCAACAGCATCATTAGAATCTTTCTTCATTAATTGCATAACAATAATAGTAATAACAATAACAATAATAGTAATAATAATAATAGTAATAATAGTTTCTTTAAAAGTAGGTTCATTTAAATCAACAGGATCAATTCCTTCTCCAGGAGAAATACCAAAAGTATTATTTTCAACATCATAAACTCTAATGAGAGCAGAAAGAATATTTAATTTAAATGTAAATGTATTATTAGTGCCATTTAGAAATTTGATATTTAATTTACTTGTATTACTTGTATTTCCAATTCTCAATGCTTCAAATGGAATCAAATAAGCATTTGTATTATTAACAATATACATTGAAACATTATTTTTACAATTCATATAACTCTCATCATCCAATGTACAAGTTTCACTATAATTGTTTTGTAAATATTCAAATATTTTGCTTTTATATTCCATTGGGAAAATACTAAAATCAGTCATTTTACTATCCTCTTTAAATTCTATTAATGAAGAATTTATTAAAATTCTTCTGTCTTTAAATTTAACATAATCACTCATATCATGAGCCTTTGTTCCAAAATGAAGTGAATTTAGTTTCATTGTCCAAGAACCATCAGTTGAAGATTTTACTAAATTTGTTGAAGATTTATTTCCAATAAACATTTTATATTGATCTGAAATTTTTTCTTTATTTACATTATTAGTAAGTGTAATTAATTGAGAATCTGTTATATTTTTTGTTTTATATACATAAATTGGTAAAATTGAATTTTTTGTATAATTTTTAGTTTTTATTGGTCCTAAACCAAAAATTCCATCTTTATTATTTTCTTTATATACAATAAAGTCATGACAAATAAAAGATTTTTTACCATTGTTGAAGGTAATTGATATATTACATAAATTTTCAGTTTCACTTTTATTACAATTTCCATCACCATAGGATATTGTTGAACGTGTTGAATCTAATTTTAAATTAACTCCTCCAAAATTAATGGTTGAATTTGATGCAATAATATTATAAAATACTACTCTATTTTCTTTTTGCTCTGCCAATTTTCTAAATTCATTTGAAAATACTTTTACAATTGAGTATATGAAAATTAAAAAGTTTATGATTGATTTCATATTCTTTCTTTCTTTTAATTATTATATTTTTTATTTATTAAAGATATAATTTTGGAAGTTAATATTAATTAATAAATAATAAATAATAAATTATTAAGGTTTAACTTTTTAAAAAATTTGCTTGAATTAATAAAATTATATTATATTAACTATATATTTAGGTAATAACATTAATTCTTTTTCTTCTGGAATTGAATAAATAATACAATTTCAATTAGTTTTATTTAGATTACATAAATTACATTTATTTATAATTAAATCATTCTTTATTTTTAAATTAATTTATTTTTTTATTGTAAAAAAAAACAAATAGATAGAATTTATTAAAAAAAAAATAATAAAAGAATGAAGTAACAATTAATCTATTATTATAATATAAAAATTAAAAAATAAGAAATATCAAATTGGAATAATAATTTTATTGATTAAACATTGATTATTGATCATTTTAAATTAAATAGATGTATTAAATTTATCTCATATAAAAATAAATATAATAAAATATATTAATACAATAATTTATAAGACATATTATACTTTGAATTAAAAAAGTAATTTTATAAATTTGATAATGAAAAAATAATTGATAATAATAAATTTTTGATTTGAATCGATATGGCTTTTAAACAAGAAATTTTTATTTGTTTTTGTGAAATGATATATAAAAATTTTTTTAGAATATCAATAAACATATAACTTTTTTATAAAGTTTCTTATTCTAGAAATAATTTTAACAATTTTTTTTTTTTTTTATTCTTATTTTATTAATAATTTTTTTTAATATATATTGTTTAAAAGAGGTAATAAAATAAATAAAATAATGTGTGAAGATAATGCAAAAATACAAGCTAAAATAATATTTGAAAATATAAAACAAGAAATAAGCAATTATAATGATAATATTTTTAAATCATTAATTGAAAAAATGGAAGAAATTGATAAATTTAATTATAATAGTGAATTTTCAATTGAAAAAATAAAAGAAAAAGTTTTAAATAATAATAATAAACATCAAGTTTATTATGAATCTACAAATTCAAACCTATCTACAAATTTAATGACATTTGATGAATATGAAGAAATGAGCTTTGAAAATGGGAATGATGAAAATAATGAAGATGATAAGTTAAATGATATTGCATATATAATTTTTGATAATGTATTTTTAAATATAAATTCAGGAGTTTCATCAGAAAAAGAAATTTGTTCATTTTTACAGCAATTAAGAAAATGTTTTAATTCGTAGAATAAAAAAAATGCACATTTCATCAATGGTTTTAGTTTTGCTTTGGTGGAATTAAAAGTAAAAACTATTAAAGTGGATATGTCTTAAATTAACTTTTTTATAATATTGATTTTATTGTTGTTATATAAATTGATAATTTTTTATTTTAAACTTTATTTATTAATTTCTCTTAATTAACTCTTTTAATTTTTCTATATTAATTTTAATTTATTTAAAACATTCCAAATTTACAAGCATAATTATCAATTTATTGAAGATTTCACTTATTTTTATTTTTTTTTTCAATTTTATTCGAATTTTATAAATTTTTTTCAAAAATAGGTGTTTTAACTTCAAGCCATAGGGAAAATCATAAAATTCATGTAAAAGAGTTAAAATTAAAAACTTATCAAAATAGATATTTTAATAAAATATCATATAAATTATATTTATTTAATTTATTTAATATTTAATTCATTAATAAAAATGGGATTTAATTTTTTTAAAAAAGAATTAAATGTATTTTTATGAAGAAAAATATGGTAAAATGATAAAAAATTTTCTATTTTCAATAATTATATATATTTTATTGTTATCTAGTTTAAAATGTAATTATTCTTAATTTACAATATAATATATTAAATTGTTTTATATTAAATAATAAAATCAAAAATTTTATTTTTAATATCTAATTTCTTATTAATGATAATATATATTAATTAATCATGATAATTCCAATTACTTTTCAATATAACATTATTAATTATAAATATTCCTTTTTTTGATTAATTAATAAATATATTATAACAAAAAATAATAAAAAAATAAATATTATTAATTTAATAAACTCTTAATAAAAATACAAAATTTACCAATCATTTCCTTCATTAAATCTATTCATTTTTTCTTGATATCTAATTAAATTTTTTTTAACTTGAATTCTTTTATAAAAAATAGGGCAATCATTATTTTGACAAATAATATCTTGCATAATAGAACCTTTACATCTTTGACATTGTGTCCATAAATCACAAAATAATTTTTGATAATTATTATATTCTAATTTATTTTCAATATAAATTAATTTTAATTTATCTTTACAATTTTTACAAACTACTCCTTTATTTATTGTACTTTTACAATTAAAACATATTTTTTTTTCAATTAAAAAATTACTAAAATAACTTTTTTTATTTACAACAGATATTTTTTTTTTCATATGTTCCCCTTCAAATAATATTTTTTCAGCATTTTTAATAATAGGATTAAAAATTCTTAAAAGAGGTTTTTTAATTTGTTTTTCTAAATAATAATCAACATCAATTTCAATATTATTTTCTAAAGCAAAAAGTGGATTTTCAGAATTTTCATAATTTTTTGATTTTCTTTCTCCTTTTGTTATTAAATAAGGAATTCTTTCACCTGGAACAGGAAAATTTTTTTCATTTCTTTTTTTCATTTTTTCAACTAATTCAATATGAGCTTGTTTACTATGATATTCACTAAAATTAAAAGATTTAGTAATAACTAATAAAGAAATATCAATTTTATTTTGTAATAAATTATTAATTATATTTTTACAATATAAAATAGCATCATTTATATTTTTATCAATAAATATTTTCTTAATAACATTTTCAATCATTATTTTAATTAATTTACAATTATCTCTTCTTACAGTTTCAATTCCTTTAGTATCAATTTTATCATAATTATTTTCTTTAGTCCAAATTACACCAATATATCTTTTTTTCTTTAATAATAAATAAGGAAAAAAAACTTTTTCAAATTCAATTTGAATTGGTTTTTTAAATTGATTTGTAATAAAATCAGAAGATTCTTTTCCTAAAATTAAAGCATCTTTAATATTATTAACACCAAAATTAATCATAACTGAATCAGTGTCTCCATAAATCACATTACAATTAAATTTATAACCATTTTTAATATTATATTTATTTAATATTAAATTTCTTGTTAATTCAATCATATTTCTTCCTATTGAAGTAATTGAAGAACTTATTTGAATACAAGGTAAAAATCCTTCATGTGCTCCTGTAAAACCATAAAAACTATTACATAATATTTTAATTGAATTTTGTCTTGAATTTAATATTTCTTTTAAATCTATATTTTTTTCTTTATTATATTCATTTTTTACTTTTCTTCTTTCTTGAATTAATTCTTCTAAAATTATTGGAATTATTCCTTTTCTTATATTATTATTTGTAAAGTAATCACCAGTTGGTGTTTTAAAATAATCTTTTTCTGATAAATTTAATTTATTTAATTCTTCTTTTTTTATTAAAGTTGAATAACATAAATTATGTGCAATCATTATTGAAGGATATAATGAAGAAAAATCTAATGTTACAATTGGATTATTATAAAATCCTGATATTGGTTCTAATACACTTGCTCCTTCAAAATTAGAATATCTTTTACTTTTTGTATTATTATTATTATTATTAATATTATTATTTATATTATTATTATTTATTAAAATATTATTAATTTGATTTATATTATTTTCATTATTTATATCATCTTGTAATGTTGGAATTAAATAATTTAATTTAAATGTCTTTTTATGTAAAATTGAAGATATTGAAATTTGTTGTCCATTATTAATAGCAAAATTTAAAGGAATTGATGCAATTCTACAATATTCAGTTAAATTAATTATTAACATTAATTTTTGAATTAATTTTAATGGAAGAAGTGAATCTTTTAAACAATATAAACATAATCTTCTTCTTGTATATTCATCTTTTTTCCATAATGGTGTTATTAAAGAATAATGAACATCTTCTTTTTGTTCATTTAAAAATTCTTTTGAAATATTATTTAATGTATATGATGATAATCTATATCTTATTCTTATATAAGAATAAATATCTAAAATTATTCTTCCTATTATTTTACATTCACAAGTTTCTTTTTTAATAAAACCAAAATAAATTTTTGTAATATTTATTAAATAAGAATTAGAATATTTTATTCTTGAAAATGAAGAAAAATTTTTGATTTTTAAAAATTGACTTCTCTTTATTAAATATGGAAAATCAAATGAATTAATATTAAATCCAGTAATAATATCAGGATCTAATTTAATAATAAAATTTCTCCATTGATTTAATAAATCAATTTCATTATCAAAACAATAAATATCAACATTTGAAATAATAGCACATTTATAAAATGAAAAAATAGATTGATTAACAATTTTTTTTTCTTTTTCATTAAATTCGAATAAAATATTTGAAATAACAATAATTGGATCTTTTTCTGGAATTGGGAATTTAGAATTTTCAGAAGAACATTCAATATCAATTGATAATATTCTTAAAGGAGCAATTTTATTATTTTCTTTTAAAGGAATTATTATTAAATTATTTATATCAGTCCAAATTTCAATTTGACAATTACTTAATTTATTTTTTGGATAATATTTATAATTATTTTTTCCTATTTTAATCCAACTCATTCCACTTATATTATAATCAATCATAAATCTAAGTGGAAAATTTATTTTACTTTCAAATGTTATTTTATTAAATAATATTCCTTTATATTTTAATCCTTTTTCAAATAATGTTCTTAAATAAGGAACATTTTTTGGTTGATATAAAGTTATTTTTAAAAATGTTTCTTTCTCATTATTATAATAATAAAAATTTACTTTTTTAACAAATTCTATTGATTTTATATAATTTGGTTGTATAAATTTTTTTTTTAAATTTAATTCTAGAAATTCTTTAAATGAAGAAATATTATCTTCATTAAATTTTTCTGGTTTTAAAATATAAAAATAAGGGAAAAAATTTTCAACAAAAGTACAAATACTATTTCCTTCTTCAGTAATTCCATAAATTCTTAATATTGGATTTCCTATTTTAGAATTTTCTAATACTATAAAAATGTATTATTTAGTTTATTTTACAATGTTTTTTTCCTATTATTTCATAATCAATTTCAGTTTGCATAAATATTATATCTTCATTTAATAAAGATATTGTTACTTTTGGTCTTTCAATATTTGAAAAATTTTCATTAGTTTCTGAATTAGAAATTTCTATTTTATTATCATTCATTACTTTAATTGGGTAAATTAGAAAAGGCAATTAAATAAATATATTTTATATAAAATAAATTTAAATATAAAATAAATTAATTATTTTTTTCCTTATTTCTTTCCAATATAAATATTTAATAACATAAAATAAAAAATCAAAAAAAAAAAAAAGAAAGAAAAAATAATAAACACAAAAACAAAAAAAACAAAAAAAAAAACAAAAAAAAACAAAATCAAAAAAAAATAAAGATTTTTAAATAAAAAAAAAATAAAAAAATAATAAACAAAAAACCCTCAAAAACCAAAAAAAAAAAAAAAAAAATATAAAAATCTCTTTTTTATTTTTCAAATTGACTCATATCCTTAAGCATAATATCTTCAACTTCATCTAAAGTTAAATTTTCTCCATCAAGAGCAATTTTTGAAAGATACTCTTTAAAATCTTGTTCAGGATCTTCATCAACAACAGGAGCAATTCTAATTAAATCATCTTGATTAATTCCTTTTTGTTTAGGATCAAGTACAAAAGTTTCATAAACTTTTTTAATTTCATATTCAGTTGGTTTTGGTCCAGTTTCATTAACAGCATGAAATAAATTTTGAATATTCATTTTTCCTGTTACTTGATTTTCTAAAGTGTTTATTATTTGATATAATTCTGGTGATGATTTATCATATCCTAAAAATTCTAATGATGTTAATAAATCTCCTGGTAAAACTTCTTTTCCATTTTTAAATAATAAAAATTCTTCTTCTTCTTCTTCGGAATTTATTTTTGTTGGTTCTACTTTTTTTTGTACTGTTACTTTTTCTACTCTGTTTCCTCTCATTTTAATTTTTTTTTTTTTTTGTTTTTTTTTATATATGGTTTCTTTTTTTTTTTTTTTTATTTGGGTTTTATGATTTTTTATTTTTTTTTTTTATTATTTTTTTTTTTATTATTTTTTTTATGATTATTTTTTTATTATTTTTTTATTATTTTTTTTATATTATTTTTTTTTTTATGTTTTTTTTTTTCGTTGTTTTATTTTATATTAATACTTAGTTTTATTTTTAATTTTTTTTTTTTTGAAGTTTAAATTATGGAGGATTGTTTAAATGAAAATAATTTTTTTTCTTATGATAATGTAAAATATGATAATTTGTCTTTGAATGTTAAATTAAATGATATTGAAAATAAAATATTTTCTTTATTTAAAGAAATAATAAAAGAAAATAATTTATTATCAATTGAATTAAGAGTAACTGGAGGATGGGTAAGAGATAAATTATTAAATTTTGAAAATAATGATATTGATATTGTAATATCAAATTATTCTTCATTTGAATTTTCAAAATTAATTCAAAATAAAATTCAAAATATTAAAATTATATCAACCAATATAAAACAAGTATATGGAAATAAAATAAATTTAGTTAAATTAAATATATTTGAACAAAATATTGATTTAATAAATATAAATAATAATCCAATAGAAGATGCAAATAAAAGAGATTTAACAATAAATTCTCTTTTTTATAATATTATTCAAAATAAAATTGAAGATTTTACTAATAAAGGTATTAATGATTTAAAAAATGGAATATTAAGAACTCCATTAAATCCTTATTTTGTTTATTCTGAAAATCCATTATGTATTATAAAATTATTAAGATTTGCTGAAAAATATAAGTTTAAAATTGATAATACTATAAATGAAGATATATTATTAAATAAGGAAGAATATAAAAAAAATATTAAAGAAAAAAGGTCTAATGATAAAATTTTTATAGAAATTTCTAAAGTTTTTATTTTATCAAAACCTTATTTTGTTATTTATGGTCTTTTTAAATATAATATTCTTGAAAGTGTTTTACATATTGATAAATTTAAAAATATGAAAAATGGATATTGTGAAAGTGATATTATTAAATTAGTAAATTTATTTATTATTGGGAATTTTATATTTGAAAAATATTCAAATTTTTTTTTAAATGAAATAATTGATAAAGAATATAAAATTATTTATTATTCTTTTTTATTAATTGTTATTTTTAATGAATATAAAGATGAATGTCAAGTTTCTTTATCTAAAATTATATCTCAAAAAATATTAAAAATACAACATAAAGAAAATAATATTTATAAATTATTATCATATTTTAATGAATTTATATCACTTGTATCAAGTGATAATTATAATAGAATTTCAGTAGGAATTTTAATAAGAAATATATTGGGAAATAATATATCAAAAATGATATTATCATGTATTTCATTAGAATATATTAATTTATTCTGTGAAAAAAATAAAATAATAAATAATATTAATGAGGAAAAATGTGAAATTTTATTTCAAAAATACTACAAATTATATAATTATGGTAAAAATGAAAATTTATTAAATATAGATGAATTAAAACCAATACTTTCTAATAAAGAAATTATATTGAATTATAAAAATATTAAAGGGAATATGATTAATAAAATAATTTTATTTTTAATTTCTAAACAAATAGAATCTTATAATAAAATAAATAAAGAAGATGCATTATTATTAATAGATAATTACATTAAAAATAATTATTCCCTTTAAAAATTTTTAATTAATAATAAATTGTAAATAACTTTAAGATAATATTAAAAATTATAATAAAATTATTTTTTAACTTGATCTTTGAATATTATCAAAAGATTATCATCTTTACAATTAATTTTACAATTTTTAGAAATTCCTTCAAACATTTTTTCTGATTTAATACTTCCTTTTACTTTTAATAAAGTTAAATCAATTGAATTTAAATTTTTACATTTAGAAAATAATGAACGACAATCAAGTTTGTTTTCAGGTTGAAAATGATGTAAATTTATATTTTCTAAATTAATACATTCATTAAACATAAATGAAATATTTTCAACTTTTTTTCCAATTAAATTTGATAAATCCAAATTAGTTAAAGATTCACATTGAGAAAACATATAACTTAAATTAGTAACATTATTCATTTGAAAATTTTTAAAATCAACATAAAACAAATTTGAACATTGACTAAATAAATAACTACAATTTGTTAATTCAGAATTAAATATAAACTTAAATCTATATTCTCCTTCTTTATCAAATTTATGTGTAAAAGAAAATTTTATTTTTTCACCATTTAATTTAATTTCACATATTTTTTCAAATTCTTCAATTCTTTTTTTATCTTTTTCACAATTAATAATTTGAATATCTTTATTTAAATTTTCTTTTCCAATTTTATATCTTGCATTAATTAAATTAATAACTAAATCAGGATTTTTTTCACTAATTTTTGATAATTCATTACTATCACATATAACACTTTGAGTAAAATCTTTTGTAAATGATTTATATTCAATTTTTTCCCATTTTTCTTTTTTTTCTGGGATTAAATGTTGATATTTACCTAAATACTTTAATTTCATTCTTACAAAATTATATTTAAATTTAATTTCATTTTTAATTTCAAAAACTTCAAAACAAGAAAAAGGAAAAAATAATATTTCTTTTCTTTCTGGAAATTTTGATATTTTTTCTAAATTCACATTTGTTGTTTTCTTTTTATCTAAATCATTTTCTCCTTTTTCAATTTCTAAAAGTATTAATTTTTCATTTTTTTCTAATTTAGTTTTATTTAAATTCATTAATTCTAAAGCAACTTCTTCTTTTAATGAAAAAGTAAGGAATATTTTACTATAACAAATACATGCAGGAAGTTCTTTTTTTTTATTTTTAAGTAATTTATTAATATTATCAATTTCTAAATTTGTAATTTTTCCTCCTCTATAATATTTTTCATTTGCACTTGGTTCAATTTTTCCTTCTTTTAAACCAAAATAAATAAATCTAACATAAACATCAAATGCATTTCCAATTTCACTTCTTAAATTATCATTTAATTCTTTTGAAAATTCATCAAAAGAATATAATCTTAACCAATATTTCATTAATAATTCTAAAGGGACTTTTGAAGATAAAGTTTGAGTTATTAAATAATCAATTTTTGAATTTTGATATTTTTCATGAATAAAATTACTAAATCTTTTTATTTCATTATCAGATGGTTTTGATGAAAATAAAGGAAAATTAATTGGAAATATTAATTCATTTTTATCATTTATTGGTTGAAATATAAATTTTTCATTTCTTGCAAAAAGTTTTAATATATGATTTATTTTTAATTCTTCTAAAATTTTATTAAATTCTGAAAATACAAAATTTGAATTGAAAAAAGGTAAAGTTGAATATTTTGAATTTAATTGTTTTATTTGATTGATTATTTTTTGATCAATTGAAAAAAAGTATATTTTTGGAATTATTAATAAATCTTTTATTCCTTTTTTTATTAATTTTGTATAAAATTCATTAATTAATTCACCACCTATTATGATTATTGATTCCTGAAATTCAATTTGAAAAATTTTATTCAATCCATCATCAATATTATAGAAAGTGTCTATTTTATATTTTCCAACTGCTGTTAATTGGTTTAAAAATGAATCATATTCTGGTTCCTTTTGTATTTTTGGATCAATCCAAATTATATTTCTTATTTCTTCTTCTTCATTCATTTTATAATATTTAATTTTATAAATAAGATATATTTAATTAATTAAATTTAAAATAATATATAAAAAAAATAATTATAATATTTTTTATTTGTAAAATTGTTAAAAATAAATGTTTAGTTTTAAAAAAAATCATAAATTTTTAGGCTTTATCATTTATAATCAGTAAAAAAATATATTTATATTTACTTTTTTTTATTAAAATTAGTACAAATTAACTGAGAACAAGTTTCCCCAGTAAAAATACTTTTCATTAAATATTTAAATTTAGTTTTTGAA
>JAJMZS010003517.1:0-14338 GCA_023807205.1 Isotricha prostoma | reverse complement strand
AAATATAATAAAATTATTTAAGGAAATTAAAAATCCTTTGCATTATTAACTATATTAATTAATTAAAATATATATTTTCTCAGCTAAATCTCCTTTTTTCAAATTCTTTTGTTATTTATTTATTTTTAAAAATGAAAGTTAACAATTAAATTTAATGAAAATTAAAATTTTAATACTGTTTTTCTTTAAATATTGAATCAAAAGAAGAATTTTAATATTTACTGAGAAATTGCTTAAATGCTTTTTAATTTCCTTAAATAATTTTATTATATTTATATTTATAACTTTATTTCATTGTTTTCCTCAAATATATTGATTTTTTATAGAATTCATAAGTTCAAAAAGGAAATAATTATTATTTAAGAAGGATTATTTTATCTAATTTCATATATAATTTTTTCAATTATATAAATGAAAAAAAACGTATATATTGAAAAAATTAATTTAAATTAAGTATATATAAATATCATAAAAATAAAATTATAAATAATGAAAAGAATCATAATTTTATTTGCAATATTTGTAGTTTCATTATCAACATCAATAATACTTGGAAATGGTGAAGATGATTCACCTGAAATAAGACGTAAAAAATGGATTATTGAAAGATTAAATGAATTAAGAAAAAATGAATTTGATGTAGAAATAATTCCAAAAATTAGAAGATTGAATGAAAGAACAGTTAAAACAAGTACTAAAACATCAAAAAAAATGAAAAATACATCATCTTCAAAAAAAACATCATCATCATTAAAGAAAACAACAAAATCAGGAAATAATAAAAAGACTGTTTCAAAGACAAAAAAGACATCTTCTTCAAAAAAATCATCAAGTAAAAGTGTTAAAAAAACAACATCTAAAAAAATTACAAAATAAATAAGTATTCATAAATACTTTTAAGATTATTTATTATTTTAAATTTGTGTAATATTATATATATCTTTATTTTTTATATTTAAATAAATATTTTTCTGATAAAATTATTTAATGATAAAAGAAAAAATAAAAATTGATTAACAAAATTATATTACTATAAATAAATTCAAATATTTCCTTAAATTTTTAATAAAAATCATAAAAGATAATAAAACATATTTAAAAATTAATAATTTTTTATATTAAAAATAAAATTAAAATAATTAAATGAATAGAATAATGAATAATATTTCTAAAATATAAATTAAACTCTTGTTTTTAGTAAATTTAAATATGATTCTATTTTTAATTAATTTAAAATAAAAACAAAAGTTTATATTATTTAAAACTTTTATAGGATGAAAAAAATCATTAAAAAAATGCAACTTATTTTCTATATTTTTTTCTAAATTAAAAAATTAAATTAAAAACCTAAATTAAATATTCTGTCATTATTAGAATGTATTCAATTAAATATAATGACTTTTTCTTTTCAAAAAAAAGATATAATAAAAATTATAATTAAAAAATAATTGATATATTTTTTGAAAAATATAATTAATAAATATATTTTATGAAATCAGCAAAAATTAAAAACACATTTAAATTGATTTTTTATCTCGATAATAGAATTTTTATTTAAAATAAATTAAAGGAATAAATATAACAATTTATTTCAATAAAATTTATACAATTTTAATTTAAAAAGTAAACAAATTTCTAGTATTCAATTCTCTCCATTAGAATTAGTATAATCTTTTAAAACTACCAATTTAAAATTATTTATAAATCCAAGTAGGTAATTCATTATTATAAAGTTTATTTTATTCTCTTATATATAATTTAATGAGTCTTTTTAAAAATCTATATTATGCAAGAAAAAAATAAATAAAAAAACTTTTTTTAGATTTATCTAAAAGAGCAAATATATTAATTCATAATAAAAATATATTAAATAAATTAATTAAATAATAAAAATTAAATAATAAAAAAATTTGATATATTTCTTATTTTTTTTACATAAATTTATTTTTAAAAATAATGAATAAATAAATAAATTAAATCAATTTTAGAGTTTTACTAATAAAAAAAAAATAACACAATTAATAATTTATTAAATTTTAAAACAAAAATAATTGTTTCATATAATAAGAACTAATTCTTTGAGATCTTCCTTTCTTTTCAACAAGTGAAATAATAAGAATATAAAGAGGACATAAAATAACCCATTCAAGTAATAAAGACCAAACTCCAGAAATTAACCAACTCATTTGAGTATTTTTATATAAAGAACAAAATACAATAACATAATAAAAAGTAAAGACAGTAAAAATTAACATAATTAAACATGCAATTATTCTTCTAATATAAAATTCTTTCATAGCTTTTCTTTCTTTTTTCATATTATCATCATTATTAGTTTCTGTAGTTAATAATTGGTAAATTTTTTTATCTTTTAATCTTGGAATAAAAATAATTAATCTTATAATTAACATTCCAATCATTGAAAAAATGATTGATATAATTATTTTTACAATTTCTTTTGTAATTGGATAAATAAATTTACTTCTATTATTATTTGGTATTCTTTTTTCAATAATATTTTCAAAATAAAAGAATGCATTTCCACCAAAAATTAAAACAATATTAAAAGCAAAGAAACAAATATTAATGAATAAATTAGTATATATTGATTCTTTACAAAATGAAATTAAAGGATAATATTCAAATACATTTCTAATTAAAATTTTTTTAAACGGTTCTTCATTTTCTTTTTCTAAAATAATTCCTTCAATTTTTTCTTCTTTTAAATCTTCTTCTTTCTTTTCTTCTTTAATATTTTCTTCAATTGCAAAAATATTATCAAATGGATGCTCATTTTTATTATCATCATTACTTATTTCATTACTAATACTTGATTGTTCATCTGATTTTTCAATTGATTGTTCACCTGATTTTTCAATTGATTTTATATTTACTTCTTTACTTTCTTCTTTCATTGAATCATTTTTATTTTCTTTATTTATAATATTATTTTCTGCTTCTTTATTTTTTTTAACTATTATTTTTTCAACATTATTATCATTTTCACTTTTATCATCAACCATTATTTTTTCATTTTCACTTTCATATTTTTTATATATTTTTACATTAAATGGTTTTTCACTTTTTTCAGATCCATAAATAGTTTCAGTTTTAATTGGAGCATGTTTTATAATTATTTTTCTAATATAATTATCATAAAAATGTTTTATTGAATAAGTTATTCCTCCAATGACAAGAATAGTTAATATGAAAAATAACCAAAAACCAATATTGTTTTTAATATTTCTAACATAGGAAGAACATTTTAATGGCAAATTATCTACTTTATTTAATGTTTTATTATCTAAATGAGTCTCAACTATTTTATATAAATAATTAAAACTTTCTTTATATTTACAATACATTTTTATTTTATCAAATTCAATATCAATTGAATCATAAACACAATCATCACTTACAATAGTTTTATTATCATAAACAATTTTTTTTCTAAATTTTTGTGTTAAATCATAATTTAATCCATTAGTAATAAAACAAGACTCACAAAATGCTTTATCATCTTTTTTATAAATATCAATATTGGCTTTTTTATATAATTTATATTTTTCAACATTAATAACACTATAATCAATTGGTAAATAAGCAGTTAAATTAGTACAATCAGTTAAATAATAATTTTTAGCATTTGCAACACCATTTGTAATATCATAAGCATCAGTATATGAATTAGTAATTTTATAATCTTTAGTTTCATATTTTTCAATAACACTTCTAATTTTTGAAGAAAATGAAACTGCAATATAAATAATTTTAGTATCTTTTGCAGTACAAGTTGAAAAATCAATTGATTTTAATTCATCATTACCTTTTATTCCTTCAAACATTTTTTTATTACTTTCTTCATTATTATACCATCTTTGATAATGAATTTGTCTTGATTTTGTATAATCAGAAACAGCAGAATTTTCAGTGAAATTACCAATTTCAACATCATTAAATGTGATTTTTTTATATAAAACTCTTGCTTTATTTAATAAATCTTTCAAATTTTCAATTTCTTCTTCATCAATTATTTTAATTTCTTCTTCAACTTCTTCATTAATATATTTAGTATTATCTTCTTCATCATCTTCTTCTTCAATATAATTAATATCATCATATTCTTCTTCATCATCTAAATTTCTTAATAAACCTCTCATTTGTAAATTACTAGAAACTAAATTAGTTGCTAAATCAAATAATTCTAATACATTAGCATTTAAATCAACAACACCATCAACCATTTTCATAATCATATTACCTACTGAATGGAATAATTCTTTTACTTTTTTTCTTCCAACTTGTTGTGCTATTGCAGGTTCTTTCATTAAATTAGAAATTTCTCTTATTTGCTTAATATTTTTTTCATCATTTAAATCATAGAATAATTCACCATCTTCAGTATTAGAAATTCTACCACTATCTTTAACACTTAAAAAGTCATCTACTAAATTTTTTGCTCTTGAACCAGCAACTTCTAAATTTAATTCACATCTTAAACCATAATATCCATCTGGACAAGCACAATATGCTTCGAAATTTTTCATATAACAAAAACCACCATTATTACAACTATAATATTCACATGATGGTACTTTTATATCTACATCATAATATTCTGGTGCTCTACACCAAGGCTCATTTATTTCATCACATGTTTTACAATAACCTTTTGATGAAAATTTATCTATATCTGAACATTTTATACAAGTTAAACTTGAATTAAATTCTATTCCATAATCATCTGAACATTCATATACACATTTATTATTTTCTTTATATATTTTTTTATCTGATTGAATGAATTCACATGAGTCATAACATTGCATATGAGGTTGAAATTGGTAATAACAATAACTTGTACAGTAATAATATTGTTTATATGGTCTATTTGGATCTAGTTTGGAACATTTTTCACATGATATTTTTCCATTTTTAATGTAATAAATGAAACCAAGCCAAAGACATTGGAAATTATTTACTTTTGCTATTATGAAATTATTATGATTAGTTGGATTACGCATTATTAAAGAATGAGAATAATGATTTGATTCGAAATTTAATGTTATTGTATTTTCAAAATGATCATATGTGTAATATTGATATTCAGAATAAGGGAATAAGACTTTATATTGATGAATATCATATGAATTTGCTAAATTATGATAATGATAATCATTTGAATTTGGATTTTTGAAATAAAATGCTGCTCTATAATTTGTGAAATATGGTTCTTCTTTATATTTTGAATATTCAAAATTATTTTGGAATGGAAGATATTGTTGTATATAATTTGGTGGGATTATGTAAATATTATTACTATTAACATTTAATTTTTTTGTGTTTTTGAAATTTAATTTTAATTCTTTTACAGTATTTGATGAATATGAAAAACTGGTTCTTACTAATCTACAAAGGTAATCATAACAATATACAGGTTTAAATGTCATTCCATCATTTGTAGAATATGAAATAACTATATTACTTAAATATGTTGCTTGTCCATAATTATAAATATCTAAATAAAGATGATTTTTATGTAAGAGTAAATATGGTTGCACAAAATTAATATAAATATTATTTGGTAAAATGTGGAAATAATAACTATATGTTGTAATATCTCCTACAAATTCAAAATGTAATTGTTCTTTATCAATTATATTTAAATTTTCTTTTATTTTAACTCTATTTTTATTTTTATCATATTCAAATGAAATTTCAAGTGTTTGTTCATTACTTTCATATTGGTCATAAATAACATAAGCTTTTTTAATTTGATTTTCATTATATTTTCCTTTAAATTTAATATAATAATCTTGAATATTGAAATTTGTAATTCTAATTTCAGGATTATAATACTTAATATCAAAGTCAGAATCATAAATTGAAACAAGAGGACTTACAATAATTACTCCATTATCATAAATAATTTTTATTAAATAATTACCTAAATCATTATTTGTTGGAATTGTAAAAATAATATTTCCCCCATTTTCATAAAAAGATAAAACATTATTTTCATTTAGATTTGAAGTTTTAATTAATTTAATATTAGAAATACTATTCATATTTCCATTATTTTGATTAAATGAAATTGTATATGAATCTGAGCTTTTAATAACATGTTTAATAGTTGATTTATTAGGATAAGGAATTGATAATTGTTTAATTTGAATTGAATGAGATGATGTTATTTCATTTGAACATTCATCAAAATGACCTAAAGTATAATATCCACTTTCAGTTATTGGATCATTAATTTGACAAATAAGTAATTTTTTATTATCTAAAGGATCATCACAATAACCATAAATATAATTATTATTTCTTTTCAAGAAAACTTTTGTAATTTCATAATTTGATAAACTTTCATTAAATTTAAGAAGGAAATATTGTTTACCATTATAAGTAATTAAATCTCCAATCATTTGTACTATTGTTTTACCATCATTAATAGTAATATTTGAACCTGTTAATCTTTGTCCATTAATATCCATTAAATAATATCCTGATTGTAAGTTTTGGGGTTTTACTATAAAATTATATAAATGATTTCCATCTTCTATTTCATGATTTGAATATATAACTCTATTAGTTTCTTCTTTTCCTGTTTTTTTATTATATAATTTAACTTTAAAATTAGAAATATTATTAATTTCATTTTGAGATTGTAATGTAAATATAATATTATGTGAACTTTTTGTACTATAACATCTTTTATCAAAACTAGTTTTAATTGTATGTAAAATTATATTTTGATAATAATTAATATGATAATCAATTCCATATTCAATTGATGATGCTAAACAAGTATATCCTTTTTCTCTTTTTGAACAACTTATTTTATTTTCAGTTCCATCATAAATTAAATATGCATTAGTATAAGTTGGTTCAATTATAAATGAAATATCATCAAAATCTTCATATGAATATAAATAATTTGGTGTAATACCTTTTAATTTATTAAATGTAAATTTATTAGTATTGCTTGAATTATAATAATAAGAATTTCCATCAAATAAAGTTATTGAACTAATATATACATTTTTACTTAATTCAATTTCTCCTATTTCAACATAAGCAAAATTATCTTTTTCATAATAAATTTGTTCAGTTGTAAATTCAATTTGATAGCTTTCAGTTTTTTTTTCATAATCTAAATCACTAATATTAACACTTGTAATATTAAGAGCACCAAATTTAACATTAACTGTTTTAATATTAAATCTTGCTTTTCCATTTGGAGATTGCAGAGTATAAATATCACATACAAATCCATCAACTGTAGAAATTGTATCAATATAATTATTAAAATAGAAAAGTGGATAACTTCTTTTTATTTTTATTGGAGTACCAAACTCACAAATTAAATTTTTATTATCTTCATTATAAACACATTCTTTTGATACTGTATCATCTACTCTAATAAGATCTTGGTTATAACATAAAGTAGAAAAATTTGCAGTTAATTTATAATTATCATATGTTAAACTATTTATTTTCAAATTTGTTAATGTAACTGGTTTTTGGAAAATTACAACTGGTTCATCATCAATAATATCTTTTCTTATTAATTGTAACATATATTCATCATTAGTTAAATTTTGTCTTATTGAAACCTGAGAGAATTGATATACTTTTGCTATTTCATAAGTTTTTTTTGTTGTTAAAGAATATAATCCAAAATATAATTGATCTGGTCTTACTATTATTTCTGATCTTATTCTTAAGAAATTAAATTGAAGGAAAAATTGTAAGAAACAATTGGTTGTATTTTCATTTGAATACTCATGTCTAAATGGACAATAATTAATTTGACATTCATCGAAATTTTCTGTATCTATAAAAGTTGATAAGTCTTTAAAAACATAAACATTTTTATTTAATGGTATTTTTTCTCCACTACCAAGAGCAGAATAACGGAATGAAAAAGAACCTTCAATAATATTAATAACAAAAACATATGTATTAGTCCATAATTGATTGGTTGCAATAACAGTATTATTCTCATTTTCATTATAGACACATTCAATAAGTGGATATTCATGACTTACAGAAACAGTAATATAAGCAGTAAGATCTTCTGTATTTTTGTAAATATAATGATTTATTATTATATCAGACTCTGCTAATCCTGTTTTCTCATATATTTCAAATATATAAATTAAAGGTTCATCTACATTTTTTTCATAAATTTTAAAGTAATAAAATCCAACTTCTGAGAAATTTATTAAATTTGTTGTATTAATCATTAAAACATTTGAAAAAGTATTATTTTCATTTACCCAAATATCATTTTTATCAATTTCTATATTTTTAAATGTTACTTTATCTATTCTATCTAAATTTACTTTTGTATTGAAAATTATTCCAATTTTAGTTTCTGTTTCATTTGATTCGACAATTCTTTGTTTTTTTTCATATAAAGATAATCTATCTGCAATTAAAAGAGTTTTAACACTAATTAATTCTGAATTCTCATCTACAAAAATAGTTTTAATTTTATATTCTCCAGAATAAGTTTTATCAGAAAATTTAGAAGGTAAAGTAAAAGTAATAGTATTTTTTTCATATCCAATTTTATCAAATATAGCATCTTCAGCTAATAATTTATTAGTTTTTTTATTAATTAAAACAATTTTAGTAGGTTTATTTTTATCACTGAAATTATTTTTATATGTAAGAGTAATTACAACGTCAGAAGAATTAATTTTTACAAAATCAGGAGAAATATTATTTAATATTTGAGTATTTTTATCAGAAATTTTTGCAGTATCATATTCAACAGTTTTACCACAAATATTATCATATTGAACAAAATAAATTCCTTCTCCAAATTTATCTAAATTTGCAGAACATTTTGTTACTGAATTTTTATTTTCACATTTTAAAGAAACTTTTACTTTTTCTCCACTTGTTAAAAGTCTTAAATAAAAGTAAATATAATTAAATGATATAGAAATTTGTGAATTTGTAGAAACTTTAACATTAAAACCATTTATTGTTGTAGTTAATTCACCAATAAAATCAATATTTATTTTTGGATAATAGTTAAATGAATATAAACTTATATTCTTTGTCGAAGTTAATTGAAGAGTAATTTCATTTAATCCATTTATTGCTTTTGACATATCAATTGTATAATTTTTAGTAATTGAATTTTTAGTTAATTGTTCATTATTAAAATAAATTGGATAATTTGAATCTCCTATATTAAGTTGATATGAATCTAATTGTTCTCCTTCAATTAAACAATTTTCACCATCATAATCATAATAAATATAAGTATAAGTTTTTTCAGTTTGAGAGAATTCATTATAATTAATTGTTATTATTTTTGTTTCTCCTGGATAATCAAAAGTACAATTTATATAATTATTCTTATACATTGTACATAATTCTGTTTCTGGATTAAGTACTTTTAATTTATTGTCAATATACATTAAAGATATAAAATAATTAAATTGAGCTTTTGTTAATGAATTAGTAAATTTAAAAACTATTTGAGTTTTTTGATTTGTTGGAATTTGATAATTTGTTTCATATTCAAATGAAATCGGACTATCATAAATTAATGCTTGATTTAAATTAAGAGTACAATTACTTTGAGGAGATTTAGGACATTTTTCTATTATTGCTTTCAAAGTATAATTTGGTTTATTTGATGTATTAGGAAGAGTAAAATATAAATAATCATTATTTTCAAATGTAATATCTGATTTTGAATAAATTATTTCATCATTTGTGTCATTATTATATAAAACAATATGAGTTAAAAATTGAAGATAATAATTTTTAGATTTTATAACAACATTATTATTTCCTGAAATAGGATAAATTATGAATGTAGAATCTAATAAGGAATTAGATAAGAAAATAGTTTGAACATCAGAAGCATCTAAATCAACAATATAATAACCTGCCTTTTTGTTTAAAATAATATCTTTTGGAATTGGACATAATACTCTATCACTTTTTAATTCTTGATTAAACATTTTTAATTGATATTCTTCATCATTATCATTTGAAGTAATATACAGATCAGAAATATAATTATTAGCATTATAAACTGTAATATAACCATTATCAATATAATAAGCATCATTAAAATAAAAATTAGAAATTGTTAAATCTTGAATATATAATAAATTTCCACTTGAAACTTCTTGAATTATAAGTCTATAAGTTTGAGTATCTAATCGGGAAATATCTTCTTTTTTTGCATCATAATTACTTTCTCCTCTTTTTCTAGAAAAATCTACTAAATGAATTAAATTATCTTCAGAAAATTGATGATATGTAATAAAAACATTAATTGAAAAAGTATATCTTGGAATTATATCAAATGAATAATCCATTGTTTTTAAAATTGTATTTCCAGGAGGGAAAAATAATGCAATATCCATTATTGTGTCTCCTGCTACAACTTTATTATTTAATATTTCAAACTTTGTTGGATCATCATATAAAGAAAAAGCAAAAAAGTAAGTACCTTTTTTTGGAACTCTAAAATTGAAAATTTTTGAATCTTCTCCTAAATCAGTTCCATTCATATAATTATAATTTTTAAAATGTTCTTTCTCATTTCTATAAAAGATATATTGAATATTTTGAGCATAATCACCTTTCACTGTAAATGATGGTACAATTGATTCATTTGTATTAATTACATAATATGATCTTTTTAAAGAAAATGATATATTTTCTACTTTTTTTCCTAATTGAATAATTTTTGATTTTCCTTTTGAATTGAATAATTGAATATTATAAATTTTACCAGGGTGTGCCGTTAAATAAAATTCTAAATAATTTTTTTCTCCACTAGTTAATGCATGAAAGAATCTAAATGGAGGTTTAATATATGATTGATAATGCCAGAAATAAATTATTGCTTGTGCATCATTATCTTTAACAACAACTTTATAAACTGTATCTAAAACAAAATTAGTTGATGTAATATTAATATAATTTCTTCCTACTTTTGTTTCATAAGTATTTAAAATTAATTCTGCATTTTCAATTGGTTCACTAATATAAGTATAATCTGTATATATATCATTATAATAAATAAAATATAAACCATATGTTAAAGTTACGTTTGGTTCACAATAATAAAATCCTTTTCTTGATAAAGTATTATCACATGATAAAGAATAATATTCATTTGTTTTCATTCTTCTTATTTTTAAATTATCCAAAAGGCAAATTGCTTTTATTGTTATTACATTAAAAGAATATGTTACATAAGGAGTTCTTACATCAGTGAAAAAAACTCTTTCTTTATGTAATAAAGGAAAACTAAAATCGTTTCCTGATCTAAAAACAATATCAACAAATCCTTCTCTATAATCACGTTTATAATCTTTTGAATCAAATTGGATAGTTCCAGAAGAGTCTAAAAAACCTGTAGTTGAATGATAATAATAGAAAATATTCCATAAACAAAATCTACAAAAAAATAGTGTAAAATAATGTTTATTAACAGTATATTCAATATAGTTTAAATTTACAAAATTATTTGGTGAATATCTAAAATATCCATTTTTAGTATAATAAACACATGTATCATCAGGTTGAAAAGTTGGGAAAAAATCATTAATATGATTTCTAGTATAAACTATTTCTTCAGAAGGAGATAAAATTTTATCACGACTTAAAACTGAAATACTATAATTACCTGGTTTATTTGTTGAATAATGATATTGTTTTTTTCCATATAAAGTTTTCATTGTAGTAACTTGATCATCATTAACATAAACTTTTAATGGGAAAATTGAAGATTTAGAACCAACTTCATAATAAAATCTAATTAATTTTTTATTTCCAGGTAAAACAAAATATTTTCTACTCAAATATTTTGAATCCTGTAATGAATAATAATAAATATAATAATCCATTCTTTTTACTCCACACATTCCTTCATAATATAAATGATAATATTTGTTTGTATTATTACATTTTAATGTAAGATTATCACTTAATAATGTGCAATAACTCGGCTGACAACATCCATTTCGTGTATCATCTAAGAAAAATTTATTTCTAACTTCATCAGCTCCTATTTTAATTGGTTCTGAAAATCTAATTAATAAAGGATTTGAACCTGGTAATTCATCATTTAATCTTTGAATCCTTTGAATTAAAGAAGGTAATACAACATTAGAATAAGTTATTTTAAAATTATGAATTACTTTTCCATCATACCATACTTCTGCATCACCATTTGGTATTATTTTATTTGAAGGAATAATATAATTTTTATATGTGTAATCATATGGATTTTTATCAATTTTTAAATTTTTATTTTCTGTATAAAATATACCATTATATTTTAAAGTAATAGTTTTATCACCATCAAATGGATAATAAAAATCAAGTATTGTATCTTCAATATTATTCTTATCACCATAAAGTTCTTGACATTCATTATGAAAATCAAATCTTATAACTTTTAATCTTCCAGGAGAAGAATATCCTCTTGCTTGAGTATAAATATTATGAGGTCTTGATGATGGATCAATCAGAGTAGCAGTTGAAATACAATCAAATAGTCTAGTTATACCATAACTATAGCCATGATGAAAATAACAAAAATGATCTGAGATATCACTTCCATTTTTTAATATACATTTAATTTTTGAAGATCTTTCATTTTCAGGAATTGACATATTTGTATTTCCAGTAATAACATAATCTGGTTCAAAATAAACTGGAGGTAAAATAACTTTATAAATAAAGGATTCTTTTTCATAAAAATAATAATCAAATTCTCTAGCATTATAAATTGTTTCTAATTCATATAATTTTCTTTCTATTCTAAAAGCAGAAATATTATATCCATCATAAGGATCAATTTGAACTGATAATACATCATTTGAAAGATTTAATCTTTTTTTTCTATAATGTAATATAGCATATGTATCCCATATATTATAAAATAAAATTGGAGTAATTGCTCCCATATAAAAATCATTTGTTGGATTTGAAATTGAAAAAGTAGAACCTAACATATTCGTTTCAAATTTTGTTTTATTAATTGAATTTGAAGAAAAAATTTCACCTAAATCAACATTATGAAATATAATTCTTGTTCTTCCAAAATTTAAAATTGGTCTTTTAAAAAAACAAAAATAAGTATTAGTCTCAGATAACCTTTTTGAAGTTTCATTACAATCAATAAATGTAGAATCATTTAATAATAATTTATCAATTTTTAAATCACAATATGTTTTAGAAAATCTAATTTTATTTAATGAAGGGAAAAAATATTTATCAGGAACAAGATTAGTAACAGTAATATTTTGATATGTACCAAGACTATCTCTAATATCATCATTTTCAGTTACAACAATTTCAAAATTTGATAAACTTAATTCATCATTAATTGTATAAATATTTGATTCATTTTTAAGTTTAATTGTAGTATTGTCTGTTATATTTTTTATTGCTGAAATTCTAGAAAATGCATAAATTTGAATAGTAGAAAAATCAATATTTATTCCATTTATTGGATCTAAAATATATTGAAAAGGTTCTTTTTTATATAAACAATTTGTTTCTCTTGATTTTGTGATTTTGAAAATTTCATTTAAAGAAGAAAAAATTTGAATTGTATTTGATAAAGAATATTTTTTATTTTTATATTCATAATAAAAATTATATGATCCATATTCTAAAAGAGAACAAATAAATAAAGTTGAATTAATTGAATCCGGAGAACATTGATTTTCATAATTTGTATTTTCATTTTTATAAAAAAGTTTCACTTGATTATTACTTATTGATGATGTAATATTAATTAGTTTATTATCTAGATTTTTTTGAACATATAATTTCCTTGAAAAAGTAAAACTAATTTGATTTTGTTGAAAAACAATTGGTAAAAAAGATAAAAAAATAAAAAGATAAAATAATTTTTTCATTTTATTTTTTATTGTTTTTTAGCAATTTATATAAAGATACAATTTAATTATTTGTTAATTAACCCTTATTTATTTCTTAAAATTTTATATTTTATTTTTAGTTAAAAATTGACATACAGAAATTAATAAAAAAATAAATTAATGTTTATTTTATTTATTATAAAAATTTTATAATATTCTAAATTTTATTAAAAGTAAAAATAATATGTTATTCAATTATTCTTTTGTTTTGATAAATTTAAGATATAATATTTAATTAAAGATTTGTAGCTTTACATAAAAAAAAATATTTTATATATAATTATTTGAAAGTGTTTATCAATAAAATAAATATTAATCATTTGTTCTTTATTAGATATAAAATAGATATGAGTTAATTAAGGTTGAAAAACTTTATTTCATAATTGAAATTTATA
>JAJMZS010003516.1:0-14387 GCA_023807205.1 Isotricha prostoma | reverse complement strand
ATATGAACAAAAGTGTAGAATGATTAAAAAATATTTTTCTAAATGGAAAAAATATTCGGAATTAATGATATTAAAAATAAAGAAATAAAATCTTTTTTCAACATTAAACATTTACATAATTAAATAAATTTTTATTATTAAATTTATATAATTATTTAATATTTAATCAAAAGGAATAAAATAATATTTTTTTATAATGATAAAATAAATTAAAAAATTTTAGTTTTCAGTTTAAATTTATTTTTTCAAAAGAAAAAATGATAATGCATATTATTTTATTTAAATAATAATATTTTTTTTTAATTTTTTCAAAAAAAATTAAAAATATTATAAATGAAATATTCTTTTTAAATAATTAATTTTATAAATGGGGATTAGGAATTGGGATCCACACTCTTCAATCCCTATGATTAATAACAATTAATTGAAAAATGAATTATGATAAATGAATTATATTTCTAATTTTAAATGTTTTGATAAATAAATAAAATTATTTAAATATTCAAGAATATTATGTAAATTTCATGATTAATTAAAAAATAATTCCTTCATTTCTTCTTCTCCTTCCTCTAGTATTAATTCTTTCTTCTTCTATTTTTTGCCTATTTTCTTCTTCTAACTTCTTTTCTTCATTTTGAATTTCATTTTTAACTTCTACTCCAAGTAAATTCTTATCTCCTCCAAGTTCATCATATAAATTTATAGCATTTTTAACAAGAATTTTAATATCATTTAATTCAGATAATTCTCTAGTGAAGTTTACATTTTCTCGTATTTCTCTTTTCCAAATATCTTCTCTATATTCCATATAATTAAATAATTCAAAATCAGGATTAATCTCTAATTCATTTCTTTTTCCACTTAAAAACCTTGATATGAATTTTCTTAATGAACTACTTAAAATTATTTTTGTAATTAAATATCCTTTTCCATTTTTTTCTTTTTTTTCAAAATGTTGATTTAATTTGGATAATTTATCTTCTGGAATAACTTCCTTGTAGTCATTTACTGTATTATTTACAAAATCATCATAACATAATAATTCAAAATATTCATAAATAGAAAATAATTTAAATAAAGTAAAATTTGTTCTATAAAATAAATCAGTAGTTTCCTCTGATAAATGGATGTAATTAGGAAGAATTTTATCATTTAATATTTCCTTTATTGTTTTATTTTCTCCAATTTCTTTTTTATTTTTATCTCTCAAATAAAAAATAAGTAATTGAATTGAAAATAATATTTTTTTATTAGAATCATTTGAATTTAGATTTTTGATAAAATGATAAAGTTCTTGTTTTTCATTTTCAAATAATTCAATTTGTGGAAAATTTATACAAAAATCAAGAATAATTGATGAATTATTATCTCTAAATGATTCATATTGATAAATTACATATATATTATCATCAAATAATCTCTTTTCTGGTAATAAAATAACTTCTAATTCATTTTCAATTGCATTTAAATCATATTTAATATTTCCATAATTATCTTTATAAGAATAAATAAGTAACATTTCTAAAAAAGAATTATAATTTTCAGATGCAATTTTAAATGTTATTATATTACATTTTTTAGCTTTTTGAGGAGGAATTTTTTCTTCCATTTTTTTAGCTAAATTGTTCAATCTATCAATTTTTTCTATTTTTGGTTTAATATTTTGTAAAAATTTATTTTGAATTCTTGAGAAATCTTGATATACTGCTGCAATTTGCATTCCATGTCCATATTCTCCATTATCAATTAAAAATGAAGATAAAGGAAGACTTGGATCTTTTTTTTCATTTAATTCTTGTATTTTTATAACATTGTTTAAAGAATGACAATTATATTGAAGCTCTTTTAAATAAATTTTATTTTCATTAAAGGCTTTCTTAAAATTCTCATAAGCTGTCTCAGGAATTTTTTCATTTCTCACTTCAGAAGACATCTTTAAATTTTTTGCCGTTTCTCTATCAATTAGATAAGAATAATTTTGTATAGTAAAAATTACAAATTCATTCATTAAATTTATATTTTGTAAATATTCAATTGATTCTTCATTTGTATGAAGATAATTAGTTAAAGCAGGATATAAATCATAAGCATTTTCAATTGAATTTTATCATTTATTCCTTCTTTACTTACTGATTTAATTGAAAATAAATCATATAAATATGGATATAATTCATCTAAATTTGGTGGAAATCCTAAAACTGGATCCTTACTGGTTGCTTCATATATATTTGTAAGTTTCAAATAATTCTCAGATAAATTAGTATAATTTTGAATAACATTATTAATAAATTGATTAAATTCATTTTCAAATTCTCTTCTTTCTTCTGGAGTTTTCATTCCCTTAGAATTTTTAATCATATTATTTAATCCATCAAATATTAAATTCATAAAACATTGAATATTAATAATATTTTCTTTTTCTAAAGCTTTTGCCAAAAGTTCCCAATTTGTTTTTAATATATAAATAATATCATCAATTTTTCTATCTTTATTTCTATTTTCAAAAATTTTTAATCTATAATCCTCCCAATTCTCTGCAGAATATCCTTCATCATCATATTTATCTGTAAATTCTCCTTGAAATGATTCTTCTTTAATAGGAATTAATTGTTTTTCTTTCAAATCATTTGTCGAAATATATTCAAGTAAATAATTAAAAAAAATATTTGAATATATTATAAAACTTAAAATTCTATAAGTAATTTGAGATAAATCTCTTATTTGCTTATTTTCATTTATAAAAAGAATATAATTATTACAATTAATGCCTTTATAATCTTTATTCATTTTATCTTCAATTTTTTTTTTAAAATCTTTTAATAATATTGAATCATACCAATTATTTTCATATCTTTCAATTAAATCCTCCCTTTGTTCTACAGATTCCTGATTATTTTCATTATAATAAACTCTAAAAATTTCTTTTTTATAATTGTTTTTTCCTCTTTTTGTAAGAATTTGATTTTTTCCTCCAATTTCTTTTTTACAATTAAGACAATAAGTAATATTAACTGGTACTCCACAAAAAGGATTATAATACCATTCTCCACAATTACATACATAAAATCCTTCTCCGTAACCATCTTTATTACTTGTTTCTATATACTTACTAATTGAATAATATGATTCTACAAATAAATCTGAAAATAATTCTACTCCTGGAATATATGAATCATATATTTCCTCTATAAATTTTGGACTTTTCATTTTTGAATAAATTGAATCTTTATTTGATAAAGCACATGATAAAGATATTTTATAACTAAATAAAATTAATTCAAATTCATCTGTACTCAATTTTTCAATTATTGACTTTGTTTTTGAATTAAATTTATCTTTATTAAAAAATAAATCTACTAAATTTTCCACGTTTTTATTATGTATTTGAGGAATATAATGCTTAAAGGAGCTATTTGAATTTGATTGAATAAATTTTATTTCTTTATTTGATTTTATATTACTTATATTTTGATTAATTAAACAATCTAAAATATTAAAAAATGTATCTTCATTTAAATTATTGAAATTTCCTCAATCTTTATCTATTGTATTTTTTTCATCTAAAATTTTTTTAAATTCTTCTTCATTTTGTCCATTATAAAATAAATGTAATAAATTATCTTTTGATATAAATTCATAGTTTTTTGTTAAAGTCTCTAAATTATAATCAACACTCCATTTATCTTTGTCAAACATAAACACAGATTGATCTTTAATATAATTAGTTTTTATTAATTTTAATATAAGTAGTTTAATAGTTTTTTTTAAAGGTGTTTGAGTTTCAACATCATTTAAAAATTTTAAAAAATCATTTCTAATTCCTGCAGAATATTCTTTTTCTTCAAAACAATATTTTACAAAATTTTCTAAATAAATATTACAATATGATATACAATATTGTTCCTTTATATTTACATTATAAATATCATCTATTTTTTTAAACATTATATTTTTTAATGTTTCATAAGCATTTTTAAAATCATTAAATGAATGGTAACCTACCAAAATCTCAATTTCATCTCTTATATCATATTTATCTTTTTTATTTTCTTTTTCATTTTTCAATAAATCTTCAAAATATTTATTTATATTAAATTTAAATATTGTTTTTAAAACTTCTTTTAATTCTTTTGGAATACCTTCTTTTCCTCCATCAATTTCTTTTAAAATTACATTATCCTTTAATTCATATGTAAATGGATTATCAGGATCATCATTATTCTCTTCTAAACAATAAGGATCAAAATTATATCTTTTAATTATAAGAACAAACAATTCAGAAGAATATTTTATAAGAATTTCATTATTTTTAATTATTGAACATAAATTTGAACGAAATTTTTCATTATTTATTTCCTTATATTTTGAAACTATTAAAAAAATCATTAATTTTTCGAATCCATCAATATTATTAAAATTCTGGAATAATAAAATATATTGTCTGTTAAATTCATCAAAAGCATTATCAATTTTATTTTCTTTTATATATTGTCTTTCTTTCAATAAGGAATTGATATATTGTTCCAATATCTCTTTATTTGTAATATTCTTCTTATTTATTAATTCAGTGATAAGAGAAGTGATTTTAAATCTATAAAAATCTTTAGATAATAATCTTAAATTCAAATTAATAATTTCTGCATTTTTATTTATATTTGAAATAATATTTAAATTTTTCATTAAACTTTGAAAATCACTTTTTAAAATAATATTTAACATTATTAGTCCAATAGAATCTAAATAAATTAAAAATGGGTAATTTATTTCTTTTTTAAATAAAGTATGATGAGAAGAAATAATATATTCAATTTCTTTATTTTCAAATTATCTTTAATTAAAGAAATAATATCTGGTTCAATTGTTAAGATATCATTTAATATATTTAAAATATAAATCATTTCATCTTTATAAATTTCTAACCATAAAACTTTTTTAATATAATTGGCTTCAATTTTTTCATTATTATAAGGAAATCTTAAATTTGTTAAAAACCTTATTAATTCTATACTTTCCTTTGATTCATTTTTAATTAATTCTAAACAATATTGTCTATAATAATCTTCAAATAATAAATCAAGACCTTCTTTTAATTTATTTTGAGGAATTAATAAATATATTTCATCTTGTTTTAAAATTTTTTCTAAATGAGTTACTAATTTTTCATTTGGTAGTTCAAAATATAATTCAATAAAGTCTTTAAATTTTGCATATTTATAATCATTTATATTTTGTTGATCATTTTGGAAATATTCATTGTTCAAATTTTTTTTTTTTGAATTTTTCTGAATTTTCTTTTATGTTTATGAAACTTTGTGTAGTTTTATTATCTAATAAATCATATAATAAATCAGAAGGTAAATTAAAATATCTAATTGTATTTTCTTGTGTTTGATATTCATTTTTCCTTATATCAATAATTTTTCTTAAACTTTTTATAGAATCATTTGAAGGAAGATTATATGATGTGACTTTAATTTTATTTCCTTGTATATTCATACTAATATCTTCTTTTAAATAAATCAATTTTGAATAAATAATTTCTCCAAATTTCTTCAGATAATCCAGAATATTTTTTTGAATGGAAAAAAATTAATCCATACTTTTCTGAATTAACAATAAATTTAATTAAATACTCATTAAATTTCTCTTTTAGCTCTTTTACAATCATTGATGTAAATTCTTTATCTTCAAAATCATGATTTTTGAATATTGAGTCATAAATTTTCTCTTTTTCTTCAATTCTATTTATTATTTTTTCAATTATATATTTTTTTAACTCATTATCATTGAGTAATATGTTTATATTATTTTGAATAAATTGATTAGGAATTGTTTTATCTTCAAAAATATATTCAATTTTTGTAAAAGCAGAATAAATATTATTAAAAAATTCTTCTTCTACATTTATTAATGATGAAGAAAATAATTGTTTTGGTGTATCTATTAAATCATAAATTTCTTCATCTCTTCCATGAAGATTATCAACAAAACTTTGTTCATATGAACTTAAATTAGATATAAAAATCTCTTTAAATGGATTATTTATAGATCTTTTAAGATGAATTATTATTAAAAATAATTTTTCATTTTTATTTTCAATATTTTTTTCTTTTTCTATTCTCTCAATAAAACTTGATATAAATTCAAGATTTTCTAAATCATCATTTTCAAAATGAACCATCAATAAATTTTGAACATTCAGATAAAAGTCATCTAAAATTTTTTCTAAATCTCTTTGTGATTTAATATTTTTAATTAAAACATGTTTTATTTCATCACCTTTTATTTGTCCATAAGTATTGTTAATTATTTCAAAATTAAATTTAATTTTAATAATTGAAGTAAAAGTATAAATTACATTTTTTGAACTTTCCACATTTATTAAATAATTTTTTAAATTAGAATGAATTGTTTTTTTATAATATTTATTAATTTTCTGAACTATATTTTTATATTCAATATGATAAACATTTAAAAACATAATTAATTCTTGTGGAAATGTTTTTGATAATTTTGACAGAATATAATTTTCATAATCTTCATAATTTAATTCCTTCTCTTTGTTTCCAATTCTTGAATTAAATATAATTCCATTAATTTCTTCTTTATAAAAGTTAATTAATTCATTTTCTGGATTACATTTTAGCCCCTCAATCATTTTAAATAAATTTTTAATGTCCATAAATTTTATTGCTATTTCTTTTTCTTTTTTATTTAATAAAGATTCAAAAGAAATAATGTATTTTTCAAATCTATTAATAAAAGGAGGATCTTATTGTTCCAAAGCTTCTTTAGTAATAAGAACAATTATTCTTAAAGAATCATTGACTAAAGTAGGATTAGTAACATCTCTTATTGAAATTTCTGCATATTTTTTTCCTAAAGAATATGTAAATCTTTGATTAAATAAATCATATAAAGATGCATATGTTGTTGATAAATTTTTCAATATTAAAATAATTGGTTCACCTAAATAATATTTTATTTTTGTAATTGCTTTTGATGAATATATTTCATTGTATTTATCTTCTTCAAATAAACTTCCAAGATAATATATAATTTCTCTTTCATCTTGTTCTTCTTTCAACATTTGGATTACTAAATACTGACTTAAGGATGATTGAGTAATTAATAATAAATACCTACTTTCTAAATCTTTTATATTATTTGTAATTAATTGTATAATATTAAATTTATTAAATTTATTTTCATTTTCAAGAGGATAATATTTAATTAATTCTTTTTCTATTGCTTTAGAAGAAGAAGATTCATTACTTTTAAATAATCCGTTATAATTGCATTCAATTGAGAAAAAAACCTCATCAATTAGATTGCAATCTTTCTTATTCAATATATTTCTTACGACTGATTTAATTAAATTATAAAAATCTCTTGTACCATGGAAATTCCTATTTATATCTTTAGATTCAAATAAACCTTTTTTATATTTATATACAGCTTTAGATAAATATTTTATTAAATTTTCATATTTTTCTTCAGTTATAAAAGATTTACTATAAATTTTTGAAATTTCAAAGGCAGTATCAATCATATCTTTTTCATTTGATTCTGGACTAAAAACATTTAAATAAATACCTCTATTCATTTTTGAAGCATCTAGTTTCCAATTTGAAATACCTACAAATGCGATTTTATCTTCATTTTCTATATTTTTATAATCTAATTCAAGAAAAGAATGAAGTACTTTAAGAGGATTAAAAGGAGAAATTTCACATAATCCAATTTCATCAATAAATACAAGAGAAATAATCTCATTTCCATCAATTAATTGTTTTTCATTTTTATTTTTTTTTTTTTTTCCTTCCATTTTTTTAATGTATTTTCAGCTCTAATAAAAGTTTGTTTAATTGCTTTTGATGTACTTGTTAAAGAACCTTGAAAAGAAGTAATAAATAATTGAGGATATAATTTCCAAAATTTTGATTTTGAATTTATTCCTTTCATTGATTTTTTTAATAAATTTAAACATAATGTTTTTGAACATCCAGGAGGTCCTACAAGGAATATTGCAATTTTATTTAATATTCCTATAAAAGTTATTAATAAATTTAATTTTAAAATTTTATTTGGTGCAATTCCTTTTTCAAAACTAATATTATTTATTAATTCGTTTTGTAAAATTGTTGAATATTCTAAAAAATTTATTTCCAAAATATCTTTTATTTTTATTTCAAAATATTCTCTTTCTTTGAAATTTAGTCTAATATAAAAACATATAAATATTCCAACTGATAATGCATATTTATGAATCATTGTTTCATTTTGTGTAGTGTGATAAAATTGATAATTTATTCTTAATTTTGTTTCATCATCTTCTTTTTCTGTATCTGATTCTTTCAAATTTTGTTTCCTCTTAAAATCATGTAAAATAAATTTATAAATGATTAAAAATTTTTGTATTTCTCTTAAACTAACAGATTCTTTTCCATTTTTTTCTCTTATATATTGTTGAGAAAAAATAAAAGCATTAACCATAAGACTATGAATATTATTTAATATTGTTTTATCATTAATGATTATATTTAATTCATAATCTGCAATACTTTCTATATATTTTTTTTCATCTTCAACACTTAATGTACCAAAATTTAAAACATAATATAATTGTGTATAAGTTAATGGATTGACATTATAAATTAAATTTGAGTATTTTGATTTTTTTTTTATCAAAGCAGTATTTTCAACTTCTTTTATTTTTTTTCTATAAGGATTACAAGCTCCAATAAATACAACATTATCTTTAATTTTTTTGCCTTGAACTGTATGTTTAGACATAATTTCACTAAATAAACCTTGAGAATTACAAGTATTAAATTCATCAAAAAATTGTTAATTTTTTTTCTTCATTATAATTTATATTTTGGTTTTGAATACTTTGATCTTGTAATTTTGCAAATTCTGAAAAGCTTCTACTTTCAAATCCTTCATCATCATTTTCATCATAATTTAATATTTCTTGATTTAAATTATTTTTTACTATAAAAGAAACTATATCATTATCAGTATAACCTGCATTAATTGTTTTATGAAGTAAATTGTAATTACATAATTTACAAATAGTATCAATTAAACTTGTTTTTCCACAACCTGTTTCTCCAATTAAAATAACAGATAAACCTGATTTTATCCTTAATAAAATTAATATCATTTTAAAAAAATTATCAGCAGTAAAAGTATAAGAACCAATTATTCTTCTAAGCTCTTCAATACTTTTTTTTATAAAAATTTAAAGTTAGGAATTTTCTTTTCTTCATCACTAATTTCTTCATCAAAATTTTTAATGTTAATTTCTTTTGATTTAAAATCAATTAAAAGTAATTTATCCTTTTCATTAATATTTCTACCCATATTTAAAAGATTTTCTAATTCCTTATATTCATTTGAATCTGGAGAACAATTTTGTACAATTGTAAGACTTTGACCATCTTCATCAATACAAACAAGACCATTATCTTTTAAATGATCAAAATTTAATATTTTCTCTTTGAACTTAAAGTATCAGTTGTTTTTTGAATTATAGCTTCATCAAAATTTAATATTACTCCTTTTTGTTCTGTGACTATTTCATCAAATGCTCCTATTGTAAAAAATTTAGTCAAATTTAAAATTCTTCAATTTTCAATTAAATTAATTCTTATTTTTCCATCTATTTCCCCAGCAGATAAAGTTTCTGCCATTAAATAATAGTTATTTGAAAATAATCTAAGTTGGTGATATAATACTTTTATAAAAATATTTATTTGATGATAAGAACTGTTTTCTTTATTTAAATATTTTTTTATTAATTCTTGGCATCTTTTTTCATCAATAATTTTAGGATAATAATAACAATTATGTTCTTCTAATTCATAATTAATTTGTGACAATGAATAGAAAAATAAATTTTTAATTTCTAAACTTTTTTTATCTTTATCAAATAATTCTAAATAATTACAGACAAGTTGTATATCAGATTGATATAAATATCTATGATTTTTTCTTAATTCTTTTATTTCTTCTGGAATATTTTGAGGTTCTAATACATAATCTATTTTATTTAAAAAATTATTTTCATTGAAATATTGTTGATATAATTCTTTATCTTTTGTAATATCTGCTTCATCATCAAAATGTTTATTTAATTCATTTATAATTATAAAATCTGGAAGAGATGAAATCATTTTTTGTATAAATAATTTTAATATCATAAATTTTTCTGAAAAATTATAAAATCCTTTTGGTATTTCTAATTTAATATGAATATTTCCTTGATAACAAAAAATATCTTCATTTTGAGTGTATTTTTTTTGTATTAAAAATGAAAATAAAAAGTCTTCAAATAATTCAATTTGATTTGTTTCAGATAAATATAAATGTAATCCATAATAACAAGAAGAATCTAGTTTTAAGTCATTTAATCTTTTCATAATAATTGATCTTTTAACTTCACCTCCTAAAGGAAAACAAACATATTTATATTGTAATGGAACCACCTCACATTCTCTTTTATTTTGATATTCATTTTTTAATTCTCTTTCAATATAAGTACTTTTTCCATATCCTGCTAAAGTAGATGAAATAACTTCAATTTCATTTATTATATCTAAAATAATTTTAGGGTCTTCTATTTTTTTAATAAATTTTATTGCTAATAGTTCTTTTCCAATATCGGATTCACCAATATTATTAAATAATATTATTATTAATGAATTTATCTGAGAATTTTCAAATGATTCAATTTTTTCTTGTAATGCAATTTGTAAAGAAATTTTTAATTTATCAGGTTTTAATATTATAAATAAAGAATGAAATTTACATAATAAAGATAAATATAAAAAAGCCAATAATTCTTCTAAAGTTGTTTCTTCATTACAAAGAAATATTGAATATTTAGGGGGTATTTTCCCTACTAAACATTTATAAAATTTAAGAGCTTGTTCATATATATTTTTATTCCCATAAATAAAAATACCTTTTTTATCCATATAATGGTTATTTGTTATAATGGAATTTTCAAAAATTTTTTCTTCATTAAATTCATTTTCTTTAATTATTTTTTCTAAATAATTTTCAATATTCATAAACATATCATTCATTATAATAATCATTTCTTCTTTATCTTTTTCTAAATCATCTACCTTTAAGCATTTATTATTATCATTTTTCATTCTATCAGTATTAATCGTGTCTCTTCTTTAAAACTAGAAATTTCTATAGGAGAAAATTCATTTATAGAAATAGGATTAATTGAAAAAGATTTCTATATATATAATCTATTTTTAATTTTAAATCTTTTTCTTCTATTAAATAATTTAATAAATGTTTTATTTGGATTTTCTCTTCTTCATTAGCTTGAATTTTATTTTTAATATAATTATTAAGATTTAATAGTTGTTGTCCAGAAAAAAATTTTAAATAGCTTGATTTTTTATAAGATTCCATTTATAAATGTTCCATTTCTTTTAGTATATTTTTAAGTTCTTTATTTTGTTCATCTAATGTTTTTTCTTTAATTACCTACTCAGTTAAATCTTTAAAAGAATTTTCATTTACATTTTTGATAGATAATTCAAATTTAAAATATTCTGGAAATCCTTTTGCATTTAAAATAGATGAATAATTTAATAAATCTTTTATTTTATCAACAATATCAATGAAGGAAATAAGTAAATGATTATCTTGATTTTTATTTTGACTTAATGATGCAATTTGTTGTAAATCAATAATATCTTTAAAATTTTTTTTCTTTGTATTATTTGAAAAAGTCACTTTACAATTATATCCTTTTTCTAATTCTTCTGACATTTTTTCATCAAGTTTATCAATATAAAATATTTCAAATATAGATTCATTCATAATCATATTTATTTCTTCTCTATCTTTTTCATAACCTTTTCTATTTTTTAAAAGTTCTTCAATTTGAATTTTTTTCTTAGAAGTAAGAACAATTATTTCATTTATATCATTTATATTTATTTCTTTTTTAAAATTATCAATATTTTTATTAAATGATTTAAAAAATTTTCATCACTTTGAGGTTCATAACAAATTTCTTGATTATTTTCATCAATTATTTCATCTTCTTCATCTTCAACATTTTTTGGATGATAATTTGCTTTTTTTTTTGAAAATAATAATTAATTGTTTAACAATTAAATAATTATTAATATCATTAATATCAACTGAAGTTCCAGTTAAAGAATTATTTAAATCACGAATATCATTATTTGTTATTTTAAATAAAAATTCAAATATTCCATTATCCCATAAATTCTTAATAATAACAGAAATTTCATCTAAAGGAGAAATTTTTAATTGTATTATATTTCCAATCAATTCAAAATCAGTAATTATTTTATTTAAATTGATCATATTATTATTAATTTTTTCTTTATCTATTTCTTTATAATTTGATTCTAATTCATCTATTCTATTGATTATATTTTGTAAATTAGTAAATAAAATTATTTTTAAATTTAAAATCTTTATTGTATTCATATAACTTAAAGCAATATTTTTTATAATTTCTTTTTTAAAATTAAATTTTAGATATTCAATTATTTCATCATTTTCTTTATCCTCAATTCCAAAAAATTCTTTTAATTTTTTTAATTCTTTAAAAAATGATTCTTCATTATTAAATAAATTTAGAAATTTTTTAAATTTTCCTTCATTCATTTGAAATAAAGTTTCTTTTTCAAAAATTTTTTTCATTTCATTCAAATTTAAAATAATTTCTTCAAATTTTATTTCTTCTTTTTCTAATTTGGTTTCGACAGTTTGAATAAACATTTTTCCACATTCAAATTGTTCAATGATTTGAAATTTTTTTGCTCTTTCATGTATCTTATTAAATTTAATTAATAATCCATCTTTATTTAAAAATTTATCAATGTTTTGAAGTTGAGTATTTTGAAGAGTTTTGTCATCTTTAAAAACGAATTTAAATAATTTATTCGCTGATTTAAGATTTTATCTTCATTATCTGTTATTTCCATTTTTTTTAAGTATTCTTTGACTATAAACAATTTATCCTTAATATTATTAAAATATTTTATTTTTTCATCAATTTTTGTTTTCAAAGTATTTTTTGATTCAGAATCAATTTGTAAAACTTCTATTCTATTTTTTAACTCATCTTCAGAAAATTTGGACATTTGAATTAATTCTTGATAAGCACAATTATTTGTTTGAAGTTCTAAAGCAATTTTTTGAAGAATTTCTTCTGAATCTTGATAATAAGATGAGTTTATTATATAAGAATTTTTTGAAATTGATTTAATTAACTGAAATAATTTTAAATTTTCAGATTTTTCTTCAAAAAAATCCTGTTTTGTTAATTTAAATTGGTTAAAATATTGGAGAATTTTTTTTGTTTCATCACCTATATTTAGTATTTTTTCCATTGATTCTTTATCTAATTGAATAATTCTTATTTTTAAAAAATCAATCAAATATTCTTCTATTGGTTGTTCTTTATAAAATTGGGCTAAAAAATCTATATATAGTTTTGTTATATATGAATCATTTATTTTTTTTTCATCATTATTGGAGTTCAACAATTGTTTTTCCAATTCCTGCAAAAAACCTATTGGCTTTTGAATATTTTTAATACACCAAAGAAAAGTATGATTTGTTATTTTATATAAATCATTTCTTATATCTTTCATCTCATTTATAGAAACTAATTCCCAAAACCTAGTTAAAAATTGTTCACAATCATTTTTTGAAAAATTATATACTATATTTGACTCAAATAGACTCCATAAAACATTAGAAATTTGGTAAATATTATTACATTTATTTAAGATGAGTTGAAATGTTTTTTTATCATAATTATTTTCTTCATAAAAACCTGCCATTGAATAAAATTTAAAATTTTTAAAAATTTTCTTAAATTTTTCAAAGAGTTGAGAAGTTATATTTTCAAAATTCATTTTTTTAAATTGATTTAAAGCAACATCATATCTGTCAGGATATTTCCATAAAATAAATGTTTCTATTAAATCAATAATTTCTTCATTATCATGTACATCTTTAAAACCTTTTTCCATTATTAATTTTTTTATTGGGTCATTATTTCCTAATAATTGGTATAATTCTTTTCTTTCTTCTTTTGAAATTTTTTCAATAAAATTAGGATATTTATTTAAAACTGAGCAACCATTTAATGAAGATTATTGACAATTTTTTAAAATTGAAATAATTTTTGGAATAATTTTTTCTTCTTGTCCATATTGCTGAATTAAAAAATACTTACAATGAATATCAAATTTTATGTCTTTAAAAAGTATAATATTATCTAAAATTAAATCAATATATTCTCTAAAATTTAAACTTTTAGAAATGATATTATTTATAATATTTTCTTTTTTATTACAATTTAT
>JAJMZS010003515.1:0-14442 GCA_023807205.1 Isotricha prostoma | reverse complement strand
AAATATTAATATTTTAAAATAAGATATTAAATAAAATGAATAAATAAAAAAACTAAAATATTAAACAAAAATATATTATCATAATATTAAACAATTAAAAATTTTATAACATTCAAAATTAATATTAAAAAAAAAACCTCCAAATTATTTTATGAATTAAAAGAAACTTTCCTTCCTAAATCATTAGCACTTCCTTGTCTATTTCTAGGAAGATTAGGTGATCTTAATTTTAAAGTTTCTTCAGTATTATCCCAATTTTTATTAGGACATTATTGTATATAACTTAAATAAGGTTTAATCATAAAATTCTTAGTTAAAAATAATATAGAGCACCAGCATTTTTATGTTTACCACAATAATCTGTTGCACTAAAAACAGTAATTAATTTTCCACCAGCAAATCTCTCAAAACCATCCATAACACATTCATGTTCATTAATATTAAAGTTAAATTATTATTATTACTTAAAATTCTTCAACACGATCAGGTCCAAATTTCATTATATTTCCTACTCCTATAGGATCCATTTTTGAATTGGATTGAATAGCCATTTCGACATCGGAATTTGGATCATTCCATAAAGTATCAACAACTAATTGTTGATCTAAATTGATGAATCAATTCCTTTTTTATTAAGAAAAACTTTCAACTTTCCTAAAGCATTACTATTAGTTTGTAATAAATCTAGAAATTAAAATTTTATTAAAATTATTTAAATTAAAATAATTTGATACTAAAAATCATTTATAAATTAAAATATATATCAATTTATTTATTATATGAACTATTTCATTATTATTATTTATAATTTTCATTATTTCTTCTTCTATTATCTGATTTAATATTCAATAATTTATTTACAGAATTTAAAGAACTTAATATATCTTTAGGGATAATTGCAAGCATTTTCTTAGTTTGATATATTATATCATTTAAACTTTCAACATATTTAGTCCATAATAAAAAATATAACAAAGTAAAAAAAACAATAATAATAATACTCATAACATATGTAATTATTTTAATTTTTTCAAAATAATTTTGCACTGTTAAATCTAATTTTTCTCTTAAATTAACTAAACTTGGAATTAATAAATATTCTGTTATAATTTCAATTTCTTTAAATTCTTTACAATTAAAAATATTCATTGGAGAATATTCTTCATATAATGTTTTATTTATTGCTATAGAATCACTATTAGTATAATTTTCAGTACCAAATAATGTGAAATTATAAGTTAAATTATTTTTTTCCCAAACTTTTTCATAATTTATAATCCTTGATTTTATTACTCTTAATTCATTATAATAATTTGACATAATTACAGATAAACCATATTTAGCTCCTCCATTTAAAAGTGTATTACAATTAAAATTATCATCATTAGGATAAAATTCATCAAAAAAAGGTTGAGTAATATTACAAATATCTGAATTAAATAAATAATATCTAAAATCTGAATATTCTTTTCCAAATCGATGATGATATTTTGAAATTTGAGATAAAATGTTTTTTTTTGCTATAATATGTTGAACAAAAATAGTTTGAACTATATTTCTAATATATTTAGAATTAATTATTGTTTTATAATCAAATAAATATTCTCTTATAACAATATCTAATAAAATAACATTTGTTTGTAGTTTTGATTCATAAGAATATATAGTGATAAAATCTTGTAAATTTTTCACAAAATTAAATAAAATTAAAAGTATAATTAATATATATATTACAACCAAAACTTGCATAGAAAAAAAAATTATATTAATAATTCTTATTATTGATGAATTTTTTTGATTTGTACTATTATCTTCATTTTCTTTATATAAATTTTCAGAATGATTAATATGATTTTTTCTTAATTTTTCTTTTTTTAATCTTGAATTTTCACTATCTTCGCTTAATAATAAATCATTTTCATTAAAATTTTGAATTTTTTTTGTAAAATATTCACATTTACTTAGATAAGTTAAAATTACATTCCCTTTAATTTCAAAAAAAACTTCAAGATATGAATTTTTTGTAGATTGAACATCCATAAAAATATTATAAATAATATAAAAAGTAGATAAAAGTATAATAGAAGAAATAGCATAAATTATTAAAAACATTTTTTTTTTTTTTTTAATAATATCATTAAATTCATTTTTATAAGTTTCTTGTGCTAATTCAATATCAATTAAAATTCCATTTAAAGTATTTTTCATATAAAAAAAAACATTAAGATTTAAAGGTATTAACAATTGTTCACTTAAATGTGCAATTGCATATAAACTAGTTATACTTTTAGAAAGAGTAGAAATAAAATTTACATTATGTATACTAACAGTATAATCATAATTAATAAAATAAGTAGGTAAAATAGTTTCAAAAATAATTTCAAAGTTATTTTGACTTAAACCTGCAGTTTTAATAGATAAATCAGATATAAAAGAATTAGTTTTTAAATATAATTGAATTAATCTTTCTGTATAATTTTTTCTATATTCTTCTCTATTAGTATAAAAATTATTATAATCTGGAAAAGATAATAAAACTAATTCTCTTACAAGTTTTAATCCGTGAACACTTCCTGTTTGAATTTCATATATTTCTTTTATATTTACATATTTTTTATCTAATAAATTAAATAAACTAATTATTAAAAGAAGAAAAAGTAATCCATATGATATTATAATTACAAAAATTATAAAACTTATTATTTTTAATTGAATTATACAAGTTGGTACTTCTTCTTTTAATAATGAATCTGTAATTTGTTGAAATAAATTTTCTTTTTTTACATCTTCTTCTTTATCAATAAATGATATTGGTTTTTGAAGAATTGGTTTTTCTTGTGTTGTTTTTTCTTCTTTTTTAGAAGTAATATTTTCTTTATCTAAAATTTGTTGAACTCTTGATTTTTTCTCAAAAGGTGTATCTTCAAATCTATTATTTTGAAAATTAAATATTTGAAAATTCATTTTTGTAAAAGAAATTTTATAATATGTATCATTATTTTCACTTCTAAATGTTTTAGGTACATTTTTTTTTATATGAGAATTTTCATCTTCATTTGAATTTGATTCACTTAAATAATCACTTGAATATTCATCAGTTAATTTTGAAGTATCTTCATCAGAATTTTGAGAATTATCATTAATACTATTATTTTCATTTAATTTTTTTAAAGCTTTATCTTTTAAATAATCAAATTTTTCTTTTAAATTTAAATTATTTAATTTATATGAAATTTGTTTTGGTAAAAATTCTATTCCTTTTTTATTTGGAATACTAGGTATAAAATCAGTATCAATTAAATCAGGAATTTTTTGATTTATTGCAGTTGGTAATTTCTTTTCTTTTTTATAGAAATTATCACTATTTTCAAAATTACTGTTAATAGTATAAGATTTGTTCATTGAATTATGAATAAATTTTAGACCAGTATTATTATTATTTTTATTATTTCTTGGTGAACTTTCAATACTATCAGAATAATGTAAAACTGACATTGATTCAAATTCAAAAATATATCCTTTTATTTTTTCACCAAATAATATTTCATTTACAGTTAATAATAATAATTCCTTTCTTTTTTCTATTTCATTTTCATTTTGAATAGTTCTAATCCAAGTTATTTGAGTTGGATTATTATAATTGTTTTTTATTATATCTCTTTTTATTTTTAATCTTTCTTCATAAGAATTATTTTCATTTTCAACAGAAAATCTTAAATATTCTTCATGAAATTCTTTTATAAATGATGTAACTTCACATGAATTTATTAAATTTGAGAATTTATTTCCAAATAATTTAATACAATTACCACTAAAATTTTGAATAACCAAAAGTTCATTTGTTAAGACAATATAAGGAATATTTGCATTAACATTTTTTTCATTAGGAGAAAAAAAACTAGTAAATTTTAAAACTTTTAATATCCATAAATTTTCTCTTGAATCAGTTCTAATAAAAGAAGCTCTAAAATGAAAAGGAATTAAATATCTTGATTTAGTAACAGCATAAACATTCCTTTTTTTATATTCAAAAGTACTATAACTTTTTAAATTTGATTTTTGTTCAATATTAAAATTTGTTTTCTGAGAAATAAATTTATCATGATCAAAATGAAGAATTTCTGGAATTAAAAGATTAATTGAATGGCCTAATAATTCATTTTGGCTAAATCCTAAAAATGCACAAATATCATTTGAAACATGATTAATTATTCCTATTTTTCCAGGATCTGCACTAAAAATTAAATAAAAATGCATATCATCTGAAGTTAAATTATTTATATCAAAATGTTCTTTATCTAATTCAATTCTTGTATTATGTGGATTTAAAATTATTGATTCTATTTCTTTATATATTTCTGAACTTTGTTTTTTATCTGACATTATTTCTGATAAAAATTCATAATATAATTCTAATAATTCTAAATCTTGTTTTTTCATTTTTCTTAATTTTAAAAATAGAGTATTTATTTCTGATATTAAATTATTTATTTGACTTCCATATTTATTTAAAGTATGAAAATCTTGTTGATTTTCTAAATGATTTTTAAATAATAAATTCCAAAATTCTACATATAATATTGATACTTTTGATATTAAAGATTTAAAATTTTTAAATTTTGTTTTGAATAAAAGATAATTTCCAACTTCTTCATTATCATCATGAAAATTAAATTCACAATTTTCTTCATATTGTTTTTTATGTCTATAAATAATAAAATCATCTTCTAAAGTTTTATCATGAATTTTATCGCAAATTTCTAATTGTTCAGCAGCTCTTATTTTATTATTCATTTTTGAAATTAAAAATAGTACATAATTAATTCTTAAATTAACATCTTTAGGAAATTTAGATAAAGCCATTAAATAAAGTGTATCAATATATTCAATTAAACAAACAATAGCTTTATTTTTTTCATTTCTAAATTCTAAAAATAATTTAAGTGGGCAATGCGTTAAATTACATTGACTTTCAATTTTTAAAGCATAACTTATTAAAATTAATTGAGAATCTCTTTTATGAAATTTTTCAATTTTATGCATTAAAATTCTTATTCTATGAATAAAATCATTTGAAGATGTAATTTTAGAAGGTTCTGTTAATAACATTGATAAAGGAGAAGCAAATTTATAATAAATTATAATAATTATAAGAGGCCATCCTAAAAAAAAGACAATTATTCCTGAATTAAATTTTATAAAAGTATTTATTATTTTAATTGACATTAAACAAATTGAACTCCAAAAAAAAAGTGAATTTTTTAATATTTTCAATCTTAATAATTCATAATTATAATCTGGTAATTCTCTTAAATAATAAATCCAATGCCAAAATGAAAGTAAAATTAAAGAAAAAAGAAGAGGCCATTGACTTTCTTCTCCAATAAAAGAAAAAATAATAACTATTAAAAATTTAATCCAATAACCTGAAATATCATTTTTATTTGTTCTTTTTCCAGTTGGAGATCTTTTATTATATGAAGTTTCAAGAAATGTATAAACAAATGAATAACTACCAATTAAATAAATTATCATTGTTATTATTGTGAAAAATATATGCAAATAATGAATTCCTTTCCAACATTCAACTGAATTTGCATATTTTAATTTTTTATTTTTACAAATAAAAACAGAAAAAAGCATTTCTATATTTTTATTATTTAATTTTTAACTTACTTAATATTGGAATGAATAAAATATATGAAATTAAATGACCAATTGAAAAATATATTCTTATACAAAATATTATCATTGATTTAGGTTCTTCATTATAAAACATGAAATAAATATTTAATGTTAGAGTTATTAATATTAATAAAATTATGAAATATAAACATATAAAATATACTTTTTCATTATTAACAAAAAATTCAAGTAAGTTAAAATAACTAAAAAAAGGAGCAAAAAAATGATATAATTTATTAGGTTTTTGTAAATCTTCAAACTAAAATAATTAATAATTAATATATATACATTCTCATAAAATGAAAATGATAATAATTGAAATAAAGAAATTATAATTGTAATGACTTCATAAGATATTGATGACATATAATATTTTAAACCTAAAGATTGAGCATTAAAAAATCTTATTTTTAAGTTTGTTACAATTTTATCAATTTTTGAATTGTCATTATCATATTGTAAATTTAAATTTTCTAATTTTGATTCTTGCATTTATAAAGTAAATTAAAATGCATTAAAAATTTATTTTAAAACATTTTAATCTAAAAAAAATAAATATATATAATTGATTAATAAAATTGAAAATTTATAATATTTAAAAAATCCATTTATTATAAAATAATAAATAATAAATTTGCATTTAAAATAATAAATCAAATAATAATTTAATATATTACACTTAAGAATATATAATAAACAAAAATAAGAAAATACAATAATTAACCTTTTAAATAAAAATAACTTAAAAACTCTAAAAAACTAAAAAAAAAACAAAAATCATAAAAATAAAAAACAAAACCAAAAAAAAAGCCATTCAAAAATAAAAAACTTCGATTTTATAAAAACATAATAAAAATAACAAATCTCAATAATCAACATAATAAAACCAACAATTAAACCTTCTATAACATTCCATCAATCCATACAAAATATAAAACAAAAGATAAATAGGTTGACAAATAATTCCAATAAAAATCAGTAAACCAATAACAACTTTACTTTTTTTTTCCTCTTCTTCATTTTTTTGACTTTCTTCCCTACTTTCAATATTATAATCTAAATCAAAACCATTAAAATCAAAAGGACTATCAAATTCATCATCATCATCATCAATAGTTTTTTTTTTAGTATAACATTTAACAAATTCATAAGCACAACCAAAAAATAAATAAAAAACAATAATTAAAATAACACCTAAAAAACCTAATAAACAACTAAATAAATACCATAAAAATTTCAAACAAGGATTTTTTCTCCATTTATAACCAGAATCACTTTCATATCTCATTCCAGGACAACCACTTACATTATACATTGCATAATGATTTTCTGAATATCTTTTTAAACATAACCAACAAAAATCATATCCACAATTTATACAATGCATTTGATTACATCCTTCATTTTTTTCTATTATTATATTACATTTTGGACATTGTTTATAATTATTTCCATTTTTATTTTTATTTTGTATTTCATGTAATAAATTTAATTCATCATTTAAACATTTTCCTTTTTCATGTTTTCCTAATTTATGACATTTATAACAAAAAATATGATGATTATTACATTCTATAAAATCACTTTCTGGATTTGTACAATCTACTATTTCTTCACAATCTGGAAAAGGACAATTTAAATATAATTTATTTGGATTTGTTAATTTAATTTGAATATTTTTAAATTTTTTATATTTTTTAAATACTTCTTCAGATACATTTTCTTCTATTTCTTCATCTGAATAACGTTTTGGACATCCACCTAATAAACATTTAATATCTAATACTTTGCCATTTATTATTTTATTTGTTAAATATGTTTTTATACAAGTATCACAAAAAAAATGACCACATGATATTTGAGCTTTATTATTTGGATTTATTTTATTTGAAAAACATATTCTACATACATCGGGAGATTCAAATAATAAAAGTGTTTCTTTTGGTATTTCTATTTTACCAAAATCAAATTTTTTTTTTCTATCTGATTGAGATGTTGATATTAAATTATTTGAGTTGTTAATATTTATATTTTTGCTATTATTGTTATTATTGTTTATTATTCCTGAATTTAATATTTTATTTGATTGAATTAATGAATTTTTATTATTATTTTCTTGATTGAATAAAAGAGTTTGAGAAGAATCATTTTTTATTTTTGAATTTATTGAAATATTATTTTTTAATTCTTTTGTTGATGATTTTTTTAAATTAGTACAATTATTTTCATTATTATTTGTTAGAGTGTTATTATTAATATTTTTATTTATCAAATTTAACTCATTTGGATTATCATAACTATTATTTTTACTAATATTATTTTGAATATCATTTTCAATTAAAGAATCATCAATATGTTCATTTTTTTTTCCTTGACAAATTTTACAAGGTTCATCTATTATATTAAATTTACTATTTGATTTATTAGGATTATAATATTTATGATTATATAAATGAGTATCTGAATCTTTACTTAATAAATTTAATGCTTCATCAACAGTTGTAAAAGGATGAATTTTTAATAACATCATTAAAATCTCTATATCATATCCTAATTCAATTAAATTTTGTGCAACTTGATTTCTTATTCCATTTATTTTTATTGCTGTTTTACTTAATTCTGGATTTCTGTGATGATGTTTTTTTTTATTTGCTTGTTCTAAATTATAACTTACAGAAAATTTATTTAAAAGAGACATTATTTTTAGGATTATTATTTTTCAGAAAATTTTTAAATAATAATAATATTTATCTATTGACAATGACTTTTTAAATTTTTCAAAAATCACTTTTTTTTTTAATAGTATATTATTTCAATAAAAAATTATTTAAATCTGGATTAATAAAACTTAAAAACGTTTCAATATATATAAAAATAAATTTTGATATATAACATATTTTATATATAAAAATTAATAATTTAATAAATATTTTATATTAAAATACAATACAACATGAAAGTTTTTTTGGAATTGTGTTTTCATTTTCAATATTATTACTATAATTATTTACAGCATTAAATTGTTTAAAACTTTGAATTAACGTAATTTCTACCAAAGGAATATTATATATATCATCAACAAATTGAACTTTTTTTTTTTGTTTTTGTTTAGATTGAATAAAATAATTTTGGGAAGGAAGTTTTTTATCAAATGGATCATCAATATTAAAAGCATTAGTTTCCTTTTTTAAAGGGAAAGTTGTCTTACTTGAATGTTTAATATAACTTGAACATTGAGAAATATCAGTTGAAATATTTAAAGATTCTGAAAAAGTTTGTTTATTTTTAATAGTATTTGAAAATTTTTTTTTTAATTCATCATTTTGTAAAATAAATTGTATATTTTTCATTTTTAAAAATGATTCATTAGGTAAAATTAAATTATTAAAAATTGATTTATAAATTGAAATATCTCTTGGTAAACTATATATTTTTATTAATTTATTTATAAAAATATCAGAATTAAATGCTTCATCTATTAAAAGTGAATTGATTTTATTTTTCATTTTTGTTATAAATTGCATTTCTGAATTTGATATTTTTAAAGCAGCAATTACTTTATTTTCTGTTTTAATTATTATTATACTTCCAGCTGATTCATAATTTATATAATTTAAAGATATTTCATTATATAAATTTAATATTTCTACTTTTGCTTCTTGAAAACTATTAATATTATCTCTTCTTTTTAGTGATTTTTCATATTTTAAATTATATTTTTTAAAAATAAATTCACTTCTTTCTTTACTTAAAGAAAAATTTTTTAAATTTTCTTGATTTTTTACAATAAATGAAAAACAAAGATATTTTTCATCATTTTTTGATAAAATTGAATCTGGTGCTCCAATATAAAATCCAATAAAGGTTGAAGTACTTAAAATCTGAATAAATGATACTAATAAATCAATTTTAATTTTATTTAATTGTTCAAACCATAATATTCCTATTTCATATAAATTATTTGATATTTTATTTTCTTTTTTTAATTGCTCAATTTCATTTTGTTTTTCAATTATTATTGTTTCTAATCTATTATAACTAATAATCCAATTTTGAAATTTTAAATCAAAAGATACTTGAAACCAATTTTCACTTAAAATTTTAATTTGATAAATAAAAATAGATTGAATTTGTTTTGAAACATATAATTCGTTTAAAAAAGAAAATAATTCATCTTTAAATAATTTATTATCATTTCTTTTTATTTCAGTAAATTCATATATATGAGGTAAACCTCTTTTAATTATTTTTATTTCATCAATATTTTTAGATTCATTTATAATTAAACCATTTCTTAAAATATTCCCTAAATGTGTTTGAAAAAGAGGAAAATTATTGTTATTGTTAGATAAAATATATGAATATGCATTAATATAATTTTGATTTAAAGTAATTACTTTTTTTTTCTACTGAAATTAAAAAAATTATTTTTTACTGAAATTATATTAGAATTATTATTTATTGTATCAATTACAATTTTAATATCATTATAATTTTCATTTACATTAGACAATTCCATTTTAAATTATAATAATTTATTAAAATAAAAAAAAATAATAAAAAAAAGAAAATTAAGAAAACTAAAAAAATTATAAAAAAAATTTAATAAAAAAATTATCCATCTCTCCATTCAAAACCACAATCACAACATTTATAAAAAATTGTAGAAGGTTCATCTGCACTTCTAATTTGAATTTCTTTAAAAAATGCTTCTGTAAATTCACATTTAGGACAAACTATTGTTGTTTTTGCTACATCTGCCCATGCTTCTTTTCCTCCAAAAATTGTATCTGTGTCTTTATGTTCAAATGTTTCTGTAAATTTTATTGTTTGATTTAATACAAAAACATATGGACATGTTTTACAAAAATAACGAAATGAATTTATACTTTTTTCTATTAAAAGTAGACTTCCACAAGTTGGGCAAAATAACATCTTATTAATTTTTTATTTTTTCTTTTTTTTTAATTATTTTTTGTGAAATTTAAAATAAGGTTTTTAATTTTTTTTAAATATTTTTTTTTTTTTTTTTTGTATTATTAATTTTATGTTATTGAAATATAAAATTTATTAATTATAATAAAATGAATGTTTTAGATATGATGAAGGAAATATATTGAATCATAAAAAAGATTTAATATCAATTAAAAATTTTAATTAACCATATCAAGTTATAACTGATGGAATTAATTTATTTGAAATTTGATAGAATATATTAAATGTATTACATTTTATAAATAAGTGAAATCAAAGATTTTATCTAGAATAGTGTTGTTATTAATATAAATTTTTTTATTCCATAATCTAAATGTGGAAATTAATTTATAATTTGATGATAATAGTAATAAACAAATATATTACAAAAACCACTCATATAGATTAATTGATACAATATGAATAGAAAAATATATTTTAAATTATAGAATTGATAATATGATTAAATCAATTTAAAAATAAATTTTTTAATGAAAAAAATAACTAAATTAATTTTGTGAAATGATATTTATTATATAATAAACATTTAAAAATTAAAATTAATTATTATTATATATAATATTTATTAATTTTAATGAATAATAAAAATATTACAAAAATTAAAAAAGAAAAATCATTTAATTATTATAATAATAAATCACATAATAATAATAAACAAGATAATAAATTAGAAAAAAAAGAAAGATATTCAAATATATTTATAAAATTATTAGTATTAGGTGATTCAGGAGTAGGAAAAAGTACTTTAATTTCTAGATTTCTTAATTCTTATATAGTTAATAAAGAAGAGGCAAAAAATAATTACGGTAAATGTAAAATTTCTTTTGAAAATAATACAAAAAATATAAAAATAAATGATATTTTATGTGAATTTCAAATTTGGGAACCTAGTTTAAAACAATTTAATACAATAACAAAACAATTTTATAGAGATTCTCATGGATGTATTTTAATATATGATATTACTAATGAAAATTCTTTTTTAAATATAAAAAAAATTTGGTTAAAAGATATATATGAAAATTTTGGGAAAAATTTTCCTATTATTATTTTAGGAAATAAAAAAGATTTAAATTCTAAAAGAGAAGTTTCAATTGATAAAGTAATATCTTTTTGTCAAGAAAATTTTTTAGAATATTATGAAATTTCTGCCTTTTTAAATTCAGAAGTTAATGAAATTTTTAAAAATATTGGAATAAAAATTCTTCAAAATGATGAAATTGTAAATCAAAACAGTAAAGGAATTTCTATAGATTATAATACATTTTATAAAGAAAAAAATAATACTTGTAATTGTTGAATATTAATATATAAATTTATTTTAAATAAAATGAATTATATATTTATTTTTTTAATTTAAATTTTAAAAAAAATGAATGTTAATTTCACTTCAAATTATTTAAATTCATTACCTCAATTTTTATCTAAACCAAGACAAATTAAATGTTCAAGTCATCCAGATTATTCAGCAAATTCTTTTTGTTCTGATTGTGGAATATTTATATGTAAACAAACTGGTTGTGGTAATAAACATTTATATCATCAAGTAGAAAATTTAGATGATTTATTATTTTCTCAAATCTTACCTAAATTGAATGAATTAGTTAATATTAATTCAAAAGTTTTTTTTAAAAGTAATATTAATAATAATGGATTAACTTTAAATACAAATTTTCTTTTTTCAGTTAATTTATATAAAAATAACTTAAAAAAGTTTATTATTGATGAAAAGGAAAAAATTTGTTTGAAATATAAAGATGTTTTAACAATTCTTCAAAAAGTTTATCAAGAATATTTAAGTCAATTTGATATTTTTATGGATAATATTAATCAAAAATTAGATTTATTAATAAAAAATATTACTTCTAGTTACCAGTTTTTAGATAATAATTTTGAAAAACAATTAAATAAATTAAATCAAGATATTATTAATATGATAAATATAAGTAATCATAAATTAGAATCATTTGTTAAAATGATTGGAAAAAAAGAATATATTGATAATATGAGTGAAATACTTAGCAATATTCAATTCCAAAATAATAATAAAACTAATTATGTTAGCTTAAATCAAGAATTTAATAATCAAATTGAACAAATTAAAAATAATGCAAAAGAAAGTTATTCCCCAATTGATAAAAAAGGTGAAACTTTTTTTAATAATTTAATAAATAATTTCCAAATTGAGTACCAAAATTTAATTAAATATAATAATGATTTACTGAAAAGTTTTAATATGAATAATGATAGTTTAACCTCTCCAAAGAAATTATCTAATATAAAAATTCCAAAAAAAATTTTAATTATTGATTTAGATTTATTTATAAGAGATTTAATAAAGAAAATAAATGAAGAAAGAAAATTAAATGGAAACAATATAATATTAAATTGGGATAATGATTTATCAAATTCTGCAGAAGACTTTTTAAAAAAAAAAAATGGAAATTTTAATGAAATTTTTGATTTAAATTCTTTTTCAAAAGAAATTCGAACTATTTTAAATCAATCATATTATAATGAAGAAAATTATTTAAATAAAATAATTACAATTCCTTATATTAATGAAGATGCAGATATTGAAAATATTATTCATATTCTTAAAAACTCTTATAAATTTATTTTTAGTAATGATTATAATATAATTGGAATTAATGCTGAAATTTCAAAAGTTGATAGTTCAAAAATTAATTTAATTATTAACTTAGGTTATATTAAGTAATTTTATTAAGTAAATGATATATAAAAAATATTTGAATAAAAAAACATATTTTTAATTAATTAACAATGCATATAATTTTTCTATTTTTTTAGTTAATTTATTATTTAAAATCTAATTTTTTAATATAAATGAATAATAATAAGAAATTAAAATTTTGAGTCATTACATTTTTATTTTAAATTTAATAAAGAAATATTTAATATTATTTCATTACATTAAAAATTAAAAGTAAATTAATATTTATTAAATGTGTATATTTAACTTTCTTCATCATTTTATTTAAACATATTATATATTTAACTCAATTACCTAAAAAAAATTAAATTAGTAATTTAAATTAATATTTAAAATTTACATTTTTTTATTTTGAGGAAATACATTATCATTTATATTAAAATCAGTATTTTTTTTATTCTCATCTTTCGAAGGAAAAAAAACAATACTAACCAATAAAAAAATAAAAAAAGAAATCATTAATACAATAAGAGAAACTAAAAACATTTCTCCATAAGTCCATTTTTTATTTTTTTTTCGATTAATTGAATTTTTTGAAGGTAAACTTCCCATAGAAGAAGAAGAATTTTTATATCCATTACTAATTTTCCCTTTAGAAGAAACATATTTTTGATCAACTTTTTCCTGAAATTTCCCCATTTCCTTTCTATCTTTTTCAATTGGAGCAACAAAAGATTTCCCTTTAAAAGCTTTCATTTATAAAAATTAATTTAAAATCAAATATAATCAAAAAAAAAAATATTAAAAAAAGTAAAAATATATATAAAAAAATGGAAGATAAATGGATATCTCAATTAAAAGAAGGAAAATGTCTCCCTGAATCTGAAGTAAAAATCTTATGTGAGAAAGCAATGGAAATTTTTATAGAAGAAAGTAATGTTCAACTTGTAACAGCACCAGTAATAATATGTGGTGACATTCATGGTCAAATATATGATTTATATGAATTATTTAAAACAGGAGGTGATATACCAAACTCACGTTATGTATTTATGGGTGATTTTGTAGATCGTGGTTATAATGGTGTG
>JAJMZS010003514.1:0-14520 GCA_023807205.1 Isotricha prostoma | reverse complement strand
ACTTGAGCAAAGAAATTAAGGAAGAATGTGATAAATTAATTAAAAAATATTTTGATGATAGAAAATATGTAGATTCAAAAGTAAAAAATTGGGGAGACGCACTTTTAAATGATTTAGAATATTTTTGTAAAACAAAAACTAAATATAAATTTTGTTTGAGTTTACGTATTACTTCTAAAAAATTTTTTGTTAAATATCATGCTCGAATACAAAGAAGAAAAAAAAAAGATGGTAATTTTGATTTTAAATATAAACTTCCATTTTTTAACATAGATTTTGATATATTATATATTGAAAAATTTAATGAGAAAAAGAAAATTAATTTTGATATAAATTCTTTTCAAAATACAATTAAAAGCGTTATTTCAAATGTAGTAGATGAAAGGTCTTATTCAAAAGAAAAAATAAACGAATATATGAAATATATTTTAGATGATTCAAAAAAAAATATAGATTCAATTTATGACGGTTTTTATTATTTTACACCATTTATTATGACAAGAAACCCAAAATTAATTGCTTTTTGTAATAAAGCTGCAAATTTTACAGATAAAGAATTTTGTTTTTCAATAAATTATTCTACAAATGAAATCTCATGTGAGATTCATTATTTTATTTATAATCCTTAATAAAAAAATTTTTCCTGTTTTTAAATAATCAAAATTATTTATATATATTTATTAATTAATATATAATTTTAGAAACATTCAATTAAATTTAATGTATGAATAAATCAGAACAATAAAATAAATTTAGGATTTTTAATTATTTTCATATTATAATTTTTAAAAAATATTTGTTTTAGATAGGTTAAAGAATTTATAAAATAAATGAAAAAAATTATAAATTAATAAAAATAAATGAATTTATTAAAATATTCATTTTTACTCATTATATTACTTTATTTAATTTATTAAATATTTAAATATGAATATTATTTTTTATTAACTTCAAATAAAAAAAATATAAAAACATTAAAAAATGGAAGAAAACCAATTAATAGAATTAGAAAAAGAAATAAAAGAAAAAACCGATTTAGTAAACCGTCTTCAAAAAGAATTAAAACAAACAGAAGCAAAAAATGATAATTTAAAAGAAGAAGTAGAAAAAAAATTATCAGAGATTCAAAAACTTCAAAAAAAAATAGGAGAAAAAGGAATAACAAAAAAAGATGATAATAAATATGCAAATATGGCAAAAGAAAGTGAAATGATAACATTAGAAGAACAAATACAAAAAGAATTTTTAAACATTCAACAAAAATGTAATGAAAATTTACAAGATAAATACAAAGTACAACACATAGAAAGATTAATAGATCAACAAAAAATATTAAATATATCATATATTATAATAAAAAAATTAGATATTAAAGAAGAATTTTATAATCAATATAAAATAAAAGAATCTTTAAATAATTATGAAAATTTAAATAAATTATCAAAAAATGGAAAATTAAATTTTGCTTCTTTAAAATTATGTGGTCCAAATTTAATATTTAGATTAACAAGTGATTCTTTATTTAAAGAAATAAAAGAAAAATGTTGTCAAATTTGGAATCTTCCTCCAACTACATATTATTTATATGATGATTCATTTAATTCAATGGAAGTTTCATTAAATGAAAATATACAAAAATATTTTTCTTATTCTCAACCAAGTGATTCAACTTTACCAGAAGGATATGCAGTTTTTTATTTAATGGAAAAATTAAAAGAACAAAAGGGTTTATTAAATTGTCAAGAAAGATCAATTAATAAAAATGAATCTGGAGATAATAAAAATCAAGGTATTGGAATTGGTGTTGATTTGCCAAATTGTATTAATAAATTAAAAGAAGGAAAAATATTAATTGGTATTAATAAATATCATTATGAAAATAAAAATATTAATGAAGATTTTGAAAATATTATAAAAGAACCTGAAAATAATATTTTATGTTTTTTAATTGTTTTAATATTAATTATTTTTTCTTTTATTGGTGTACAAGGAAAAAATAAAAGAATAAAAAATTGGAGTAAAATGAATATTATGAGTCATCATCTATTAACAAATAGACATAATAATTCACAAAATTCACAATCAATGTATGATTATTTAAATATTTTAACTAATTTTAATAAAGATATTGAATCTGAGAATTCAAGTTTGAAATATTTTGGTATAACACAATATAGATTTTTTAAAACAAAAGAAAAAGAATGTTTAGATGATTCAAATACAAAAAATATAGATATATTTAAAATATATTTTGAAATGACTAATTTAACTTGTTATTATACTGGATTTCATGGAAATGAAAAAGATAAAGATGATATTATAATAGGACAATTATATTATAGTGATAAATTAGATATTAAACATACTTATCATACTTATAATGGTTTTTTTGATAAAAGTGGATTTGTTTTAAGATATAATCCTTTAAATGATACTGATGCAAAAAATATAAAAGATATAATTAATCAAATAAAAAATAATTCTGGTTTATTAGGTGATAATATTCAAGGTATTGAATTAACTTTTAATTTATATGAACCTAATTTAGATATTTTTTCTGCTGTTTCTTTCTTAGTTCAAAAATCGATTATTGGAAATCCTTCTATTAGTTATTTTGATGTTATTCCTTTTTTAAGTAATGTTTATGAAAATAAAAAAAGTATTAAAGCTTTAGATATTTTAAGAATTATACTTACTTTTGTTCTTTTATTGAATATTGTTATTAAAATTTTTCAAAAATTCAAAAAAAATACAGCAAATTCAATTTTACCAAAATTAATCATTATTATTAATGTTATTTTTCAAATTAAACATTTATTATTAATTTTTGCATTTTCATTTTTAGTAAAAGCATTTGATACATTTAAAAAATATAATATTGATTCTCAAAATTATAATGATAATCCATATTATATAGATTTTTATGATTATGCAATAAAACAAAAAGAAGGAAGATACTTTGATCAAATTCATCTTGGTTTAATTACAATATATTTTTTAAAATATTCTCAATTAATACCAGTTATTTATACTATAATTGAATGTTTTAAAAAATCTGCTTTTGAATTTATTTTATTAGGAATTACTATAATTTGTTTACTTTTAGGAATGTCAACAACAACTTATTTTGTATATGGAAGTTATATTGAAGAATATTCAACTTATAAATTAAGTTTTATTACTAATTTAAAAATTATTTGTTTTATTGAAGATACTGATACTATTATTAAATTAAATGATTATTTTCAATCATTTACTATTATTTTATTATTATTTTATATTATTGTTCTTAGATTTGTGTTTTTAAATTTATTCTTTCCTGTTTTTACTGAATATTTAAGAATTGAAAGAGAACAAAATAAGTTTATTAAAGGAGAAAAAAATGCTTTTACTATTAAAGATAAAATTGGACAATTTTTCTGTGGTTGTTATAATATTGTTGGTAAGAAAAAAGAATTATTTAAACAAAATGAAGAAGAAAACAAAAAAACTGAGGACGAAATTGAATTAGATGATTTAATTGAAACTAAATAATTTCATTTATTTTTTTAAATTTTTTTATTCAATTTCAAAAATAATTATTTATTTAAATAAATTAATATATTAAATTCTTTATTTTTTAAGATATAAAATAAATGAGAGAGAAGTGGAGAAAGAAAAGAATGAGAAGATTAAAAAGAAGAAGAAGAAAGATGAGAGCAAAGAACAAATAATGTTTATTTTTTGAAAATATAATAAATATATTTAAAATTATTTGAAGTTAAACTTTAATTTTTCTTTTATTAATATTACTTTTTTATTTTTTAATTTTATAAATCTATATTCTAAATAATTCCATTTTCATTTTCTTAATAAAAGATTTTTAAACATATTTAAAAGGAATAAAATTCAAAAATTTTATTTATTTTTAATTTTTTCAACCAAACAAGTTATATCTTTAAAATTCAAAGTAATTATATATTAATTAAAAACTAAATTAAAAGTTATTTAATAAAAATTATTATTTAAAAATTTAATAATTAAAAAAATAAAAAAATTAATAAAATGAGAAATATAAATGAAATTGTAGAAGAAGATGAAGAAGAAAATTTATCACCTTTTAAATTAGCAGAAGAAGTCAAAGAATCTAAAAAAATATCAAGTTTTTCAATATATGAAGAACAAAAAAATAATTTAGAAAAACAAATAAAATTTTTAAAAAAATCAAATAAAAATATAATAACATTAATAAAAGGAAAAACTGAATTATCCTCAAATCCTTTTTTCCAATATCGATTAGAGAAAAATTCAATTAATTTATTTTTAATAAATATATATAAAAAGATAAGAACAAATGATATAATATCAATAACAAATAATTTGATATCAAATAATGAATTATTAATAAAAAAATTATCAGAATCAAAAAAAAATGAATCAACATTAGAAAAAGAAATAAATTGGGTTGCTCAAGAAAAAATAGATGCAATAATAGAAAAAGAAAGATTATCAGATGCAAATGAAATTTTAGATGCTACAATTATGATGAATAATAATCCAAATCAAACAGAAAGATTAAACCCTTTTAATTTAAGTATGTGTGTAACTAATAATTTAAATCAAAATGATTTATTAACGAATAGAAATATAATTATTAGTAATAATCCATTTTTAAATAATAAAAAATTAAGTGATTTAAAAGAACAATATTTTAAAATGTGTAATGCAATTGAAAAAGTTAAAAATAAATTACCTGAAATTAAAAAAAAAATATTTAATATGAATAATTATAATAATAATCTTAAACAACAAATTAAACAAAAAAAAATGATATATGAACAATTAAATAATGAGATAGAAAGTTTAAAAGAAGAAGTTGAAAAATATAAAAAAAATAATCCTCAAAATAATTTTCAAAATTCAAATAATTCAAATAATAATAGACAAAGTTTAGTAGGTAAATTTTTTAAAGGTTTATTTGGTTAAATTAAGTTATTAAAATAATAAAATAATATAATTTAAAAAATATATAAATTATATTTTTTCATATAAAAAATAATAAATACAATACTATTAAGTTTTTTAATTTTTTTTATTTTATTTTTTATTCTCTTCAGAATAAAATTGATTAATAATTAATTGCATTAACTTTGAAGGTTTTTTTGGTTTTGGTTTTTTTTCTTTTTGATATTTCCAAGAATTTTCAATCATTTTTTTATTCATTCTATTATTTATTTGTGTAATTTGAACCATTCTAGGAAGACCTAATAAAGAACCTTTTTGTAATCCATTACAAAAATCACCTGTTATTATTTTTTCTGGCCAAAAATCTTTTGAAAAATAATTTTTTTTCTTTGTTATTTTCATTTTGGATTTTTCTGTTGAAAATTTATTTTTCGTTTTTATATTTTTTTTATTTGATTTATTATTTACTTGATTATTATTTATTTCATCTTTATTTTCTGTATTATTTAATTCATTTGAAAAACTTGTTTGAACATCAATTGAAGTCATTTTAATATTTTTTTTATACTTTTTTAAAAAATAATAAATGAAAGCTTTATAAAAAAATTTAATAAAAAAAATAAAAAATTTTTTTTTTTTCGTTTTGTTTTTTTTATTATCAATGTTTATATATATATTTATATATCATTACTACAATTAAATATATTATATATATAATACTATTCAATATGAATTAAAGCTATCTTTTCCATGTGATTAATAACTAATATTTACTCTTGAAACAAGAATTTTTTCATATCATTAATGATAAAATTATATATATATTTATTCAATAAAATATTTTTTTCTTTTTTTTGTAATTTTATGAATAAATGGAGATTTTTGTAATTCAATAAATATTTTAAGATTTTGTCCAAAATTAATTAATTTAATCTTATTTACTATATTAATTTCATGATTAACCCATTCATTATCAATTAATTCTTTAATATTTGGTCTTTTTTTAGGACAAATATTTATTAAATTACTAACCAAATCCTTTAACATAATAGAATAATTATATTTACATAAATTTGAAAGACCACTTTCAATAAAATCTTCAATATCTTTTTTTTTTGCTTTAATTATTTTTCCTTTTTCATCTTTAACATCTTTAATTAAATCTTCTTTTGAAATCATTTGATATAAAATACAACCAAATGCAAAATGATCAACAGTAAAAGCTTCATTAGTAAGAATTTCTCTATTTTCATTATAAAATTCTGGTGACATATAATTATATGTTCCTTTAGGAAGAATAATATATTTTTGTTTATTTGTTATTTGTTTTGAAATTGAAAAATCAGATAATTTAACATTAAAATTATCTGCTAAAAGTAAATTTGAAGGTTTAATATCAAAATGAATTATTAAATTATTGTCTAAAAATTTAAAAACTTGAATAATTTGATAAGCAAAAAATTTTATTGTGTTTTCTGAAAAATTATTTAACCAAGGAAAATATTTTGTTTTATTTTTTATATCAAGAAAATTATAATTAATATAATTGTAAATAAATAAACTTAAATCACGAAATTTTGCTTTTTCCATAAATAAAATATTGTATTTTTTATTTTCATATATTATTTTATCTGATTTTAAACCCATTATTACATAATTTGATTTTAAAGTTAATGAATATTTTATTTCATCATTTATTTTTTGTTCAAAAGAATTCTGATTTTTTAATTTAAAAATTTTTAATGCAAAATTCATCTCATTGTTCATTAATATTTGATAAACTTCTCCAAAACTTCCTTCACCTAATTTTTTTACAAATTTCATTTTATATTTTCTTTGGAGAAGGTCTTTTATTCTAGGAGGGACTACTTCATTTAATAATTCAGAATTTAACATTTAATTATAGAATTTTTTATTTTGTTTTTAATATATTTTAAAATTGATTAAATAATTAATACTATTTTTCAAAATTTTATGAATTCCTTATTTCAAAATAACAAGTATATTTAGATATTATGATAGTTATTTAAGTTTTAATAGTTAAAATCAATAATGTAAACTGATTATATTTTGTTTTAATTCTTTAATAAATGAAAAACTAATTATTTTTTCAATATTATAAAATGTAAAAAATTCATTTTTATTTTAAAAAATAAAATTTATTTTTTTTTAAAATAATTATTAAAAATATTTATAGTTAATAATATTTTTAAAATTTTAACTAACTATAAAGAGATTATATATAGGGAAGAAAAAAGGTAAATTTATTTTATATGTTTATCTTTAATATAAAATAACTTTTTTTTATCATTTTTAAAACAATTATTATCTTTAAATAAATAAAATAAATTAAATGGATTCTCCCAGAAAACATAAAAAAAAAAACAAGCATAATAAAAAAGGAGAAGACAAAGGAAAAGAAAAAAATGAAGATAAAATAGTAGAAAACTTATTGAAAATTCACAATTTTAAATATGATTCAATTTTAGGAAAAGGAGGATTTGGTAACGTATTTTCAATTTATGTAAATGATAATAATTTTGCATTTAAAGTAGTAAAACTTAATAAAAACGTTAAAGATAATGAAGATAAAACACATTTATCAAATACAATAAAATTAATTGAAACAGAATTTAGTTATGCAAAAATGTTAAGAAGTAAATATTGTATTAGAACTTTAAGTATATATAAAGATGAAAATGATAAATTATTCAAAAATTTAATTATTTATTCTGCAGTAATGGACAAAGCTTCATATTCAGATTTAAAATATTTCGTTTATTATTTTTATAAAGGAAATTTATTACATTTAAATAATAATCATAATTTCCCTTTTAATAAAAATATTAATATAATGATTATTAGATTTTTTGCTTATCAAATGATTCAAAGTTTAGATTTTTTATTTAGTCATAATTTATGTCATTGTGATTTTAAATCTGAAAATTTTTTAATTTGTTATGGTTTTAATTTGAAAATATCTGATTTTTCACTTATAAAAATTATTGAAAAAAATAAAAATGTTAAATTAACTTCTTCAACTTGGAATATAAGACCATTGGAATATTTTACTGAAAATAAAGAAGTTTCTTCTGAAGATGCAATTAAAATTGATATTTATGGATTTGGTTTAATTTTATATTATATGATTTTTCATGAACATCTTTTAAATAATAATGATAAAGATATATTAACTAAGAAAGAATTAAGTAGAGAAAATAAATATAAATATTTACAAGATCAAATTATTAAAAAAAGACAAAAAATAAAAGATTCTAATATTGAAAAAGGTTTAAAAGATTTAATTTTATCATCAATTGAATTATTTCCTTCAAAAAGACCTAATGTAAAAGATTTATTAGAAAATAATTGGATTAATGAAGATATGGATATATTAAAACAAATTTATAATATTAATGATTATGAAGAAATTAAATTGTTTATTGAGTTTCAAAAATTTAAAAAAAATGATAATATAAAAAAAAGAAAAAGAAGAAAAAATAATTTTTATTATAATGATAATAAAAAAAAAGTTTAACATAAATTGGATGGAGGATGGTATAAAAAGAATTTCAAAACATTTAAATAAAAAAACAAATGTAAATATATTAATTATATTATTAATTAAATATAAATTTAATAAAAAAATATATATTTTATAAATTAATATTTTAAATGAAAAATCCTTTTTTTATATTCATAATTTTATTATTGATTCAATATAGATTATGTGAAAGTTCAATAAGTAAAATTATATTAGAGATTCTTTCACGTGTTTTTAAATTAATAATAAATGAAAAAATAATTTCTATACAAAATATTTTAAATGAAATAAATTGTACAAAATCAATAATAAATTTAGAACAAGATGATTTTGTAAATACAACCTTTCATAATTCTGGAAAAAGTATAAGTGATATAGGAAATGAACGTGAATGCCAGGGTAATTTTGCTTATTTCCAAGTTAGATTTCATTTAAAAGATTTATCAAAATTAAGTAATTTTGAAGATCAACCAGTTATGGAATTTTTAGAACAAAATTTTTTTTATGTTGGATTTTGTTTTCCTCAAAAATGTGAAAATTTTTTTACACAAATTGTTGAAAAAGATATGTTATTTAGAAATTTTATCAAAGAAGAACTAAAAATTAATGAAATTTATATTCATTATCATCACATTGAATATTCTTCTATTTTACAATATATACCAACTATTTTTGCAATATTGATTTTACTTAAAATGATAGTTGGAATAATAAGATTAATAATTTTTCCAGATGGCTATGAAGCAGAATTTAATAAAAATTACAATGAAGCAATTATACTTAATGAAAATAAAAATAAAGAAAATACAAATATTTTACAAAATGATTTAAACGAAAATATAATAAATGAAATAAATAATATTAATGGAAATAATAATAAAAATAATATTTCAATAAAAACTTTATTAAATAAAAGTACTTCTGATGATTCATATAATCCTGAATTTGATAATGAAGGAAAATTTCCAATTAAATTAAAAACATTAAAATTAATTGATATGTTTGATAATATTCATAATTTAACAAGTCAATTTAATAGATATTATAATTCAAATAGAATAAATCAATTATCAACAATAAAATCAATAATAATGTATTTTTTAGTATTTAATCATATAATAAATGCTAATAAAGATTTACCAGGGAAAAATTTTTTAAATTCACAATTTTATGAAAGTCATTTTTTTTTCTTTGTAAAATTATCTATTTATGCAACTACTTCTTGGATAATGATTGATGCTGCATTGTCTTCTTTTAAATTAATGAATTATATTAAAACTGAATTATTAATTAATTCTAAAACTCAAATTAGTGGATTAAGTTTATTTAAATTTTGGTTATTATCAGTTCCAAAAATTATTCTTTTTTTTTTTATTTATTATTTATTTCATATTAATGGAAAATATTTTGAAGATTATACTGGATCGAAAAGTATGTTTAATTTTTATACTGAATATGTTCAAAATAGATATTATTGTTATAGAGAACCTTCAATTATTTTTTCACCAAAATTTTTTTATATTGATTTTTTCAAAGAAAAAACTAAAGATATTTTAACTAAATATGAAATTCCTTCTCCTTTTTTTAATAATTGTTTTGGATTTGTTAATGTTTATGAAAACGAATTTTATCTTTTTATAATAATGATTATTTTATTTTATTTTTTAATAAAATATAGGAATAGAAGATTAGAAAAAATTATATTTTTTTCTTGTATAATTTATGTGATATTAATACCTATATTTAATTATATATTAATTACTCAATCTTTATTATATAAATATCCAAAAGATTATAAATTATCACATATATTAGGTGAAAATTATTCAATTAAATATCCTCATTTAACCATTTGTTATTATTTTTTTGGATTTATTATTGGAATTTGTTATTTTTATAATTGTCATAATAAAGATAATCAAGATATGAATATTGATAAAGAAAAAATTAAAGATGTCAATAAAAAATTACCTTTTTATTTTTGTCAAAATATTGTAAATAAATTAAAAGATTTATCATCCAAATTAAAAGTTATTTTTTTTTGGATGATAATAATTTTTATTTTATTATTATGTTTTAGTTTCAAATTTATTCAAATTCTTTATAAAAATGAAGAAAAAAAATTATTATTTGAATTTAATAGTTTTTGTCTTTTTATTTTTCATTCAGAAAAATTTTTATTTGGAATTCTTTTCTTTTTCTTAAATTTAATTATAATAGTTTATCCTCAAGATTCATTAATTCAAGAAATTTTAACAATTAAAAATTTTGTTGTTCTTGAAAGAATTAGTTTTTGTTTTAATTGTGTTAGTCATACACTTATTTGTGTTATTTTTATTAGTTTTGTTCATCAATTTAAAATAAGTTATTTAAATACTTTTTTTATATCTATTGGTTTTTATTTGTTATTATTTCTTTTAAGTTTAATTTTAACTATTCTTATAGAATATCCAATTAGGATACTTTTTAAATGGATTATTAGGAATAAATTAGATGTTAAATCTTTTGAAAATAATTTAAATAAAATTTAGTTTTCACATTAAATATAATATTTTAAATAGAAATATATTAATTAATATATATTCAAAAAATAAATAAACATAAAAACTTTAAATTTATTTTCAAAAAATTAAACAATTAAATAAAATATTTTAAATTTATTTATTGATTTATTAACATTATTTACTCAAATATTTTTTCAATATTATGATTGATAATCATTATTTTCTATATAATTACTTTGTTGATTATTATAATTTGAATTAGTCATTTCATAATTAGGCATATCATTATTATTATAATAATTTGAATCACCACTTCTCTGTAAATAATCTTGATTATTCATATTATTATTCAAATTATTATAATTATTATTATCATAATTATTATTATTATTCATATTATCATTTGAATTATTATCATAATAATTATCATTATTATTAAAAGTATGAAAATTATTATTATTATTATAATTCATATTATTTCTTTGTCTTTGTTCTCTTTGATAATTTCTATTTACATCATTTTGAGTTTTCATTGCTTTATAATTCATTCTATCATTAAGAACTTGAGGTCTAATTTTTGATTCAACATAAGATAAATTTCTATTATTTTCTCTATTTTTTACTTTAATTTCATCAATTGAAGTATAATAAGGTCTTTTTGGATGAAATTTAGTAATATTTCTTTCTATTTCTTTTATATCTGGAATAAAAACTTCTGTTCTTGCTGTAGTAAAATTCTTTCCAGTTTTATTAATTGATTTATTTGAATTATATGATTGAGTATAATGTGAATCTTCTTCATATTCTTCTTCTTCATTTTCTTCTTCTTCATTTTGATAATATTGTTTTTTTTTTGGTTTATAATTTCTTAATTCATATAAAATATTTTCAAAATCATTTCGAGAAAATTTTAATGTATTAAATGAGTTTTTTAAATTTAAAATACCTATTTCAAATACATTTGGTATTACTTCATTCCATACTTTAGTTGGGTATATACTTAAAAATTCTCTTGCTGGTCTTCTTTCAAATATTTTATTTAAATCTATACTTCTTTCCATTTTTTTTATATTATATTTTTTATTAAATTAATATTCTTTTTTATTATATATATTAAAATATTAAATATTTAAAATATTCAAATAAATAATATTATTATTCTTTTATATATATGAAATTAATACTCATATAAATTGCTTTATATATTTATCCAGTAAAATAAAATTTCATATATATTTTTAATCTAATAAATTAAGCATTAGATGTTACATTTTTTTTTCATTTTAATAATATTTTTATTAATAAATTTTTAAAAAACCCTACTTGAATCAAGTATTTATATATTTATAAAAAATAAACAAAAACATCTAAATAAAGCATTTAAAAAATAAAACAATCTTTTTGTATTTTCTCCTTAGATTTAATTTCTCCTTTAGTAAGAGATAAAGTATTTTTTTCATTTTTTTCATTAATATTACAATCAGTATTATTATAATTAATTATTTCAATATAATTTTTATTATTTCCATTCATACTTTTATTTCTAATATACAAATTTTTTTTTTCTTTGTTTATATTATCATTATTAACATTATTATTATGCTCTTTTACACAAAATCTTTTACTTCTAGTTCTAGTCATATCTTTAACACTTTGATAATTAAATCCAGAACTTTTTGGAGGTATTACTAAAGCATTTTCAAGCATAATTCCTTCTTGAAAATCAGTATCTTCAATTAATTTTCTTTTAATTGTTTTTTCTTTTGATTTATTTTTGTTATTATTATTTTCATTTTCATATGTTTTTAATATATTTAATTCATCTTTTTTTGTATTTACGTTTTTATTTTCATTTGATTTTTCTAATTCATTTTCACTTGAATAATATGAATCGATTAAACTATTATTTGAATATTTTTCTTGTTCAATAGTTTCTGTATTCTTTTCTTCTTCTTGTTCTACTATATTTTGTAAAGAATATTTTATATCATCTAATGATGTTTTCATATAAAAAAATGCCATTTCATAATTTTTTATTCTTAATTCACTTGATTTTTGAATATCATCAATTATATTATTTTTTTGAGACTCTGATAAAGGAATGTAATTATTCATATTTATATTATTGTCTATTAATTTTTTTATTTCTTCAATTGGCTTTTTAGTTTCTTTTAAACTGTTTTCAAATTGCATTTGAATATCTGAAATTATATTTAATGTTTCAGTTAAATTAAATTCTTTTATTGAAAATAAAACATTTTCATTATTATTATTATCAGTTGTTAATTGTTTATTATTACTTTTAATAATATTATTATTGTTTTGTTTATTTTTGATATTTTCTTCTGTATTTAAATTAGATTTATTTTCTTTATTAATTTGTTTAAGAATATTATTTGATCTACTTTTAAATTGAGAATTATTGTTTTTATTTTTTTCAGTTTTATCATTTTTTTCATTATCCTTTTTATTTATTGTTATATTTTTCAAACTTTTTTTAGAATTTTTTTTTGAAGTTTTTTTTGAATTATTATTAGAAATATTTTTTCTATTACTTTTAGAATTATTTTTGATATTACTTTTAGAATTATTTTTTGAAGAATTTTTATTTTCACTTTTTGAATTCTCTTTTAATGAATCTTTTATTACATTTGTTTTAATTTGAAAAGAATCAGACCTTTTATGAATTATATTTTCTTTATTTTTTAATACATTAAAATTTACATTTTTATTTTCTTTTTCTTTATCTTTTTTTTTATTACTTGTATTAGATGTTTTACCTGAAACTGTAATAGTTTTAAAATCTGATTTTGGTTCATTATTAATAAATGTTTTACTTATTTTTTTTAAATTATCTCTTATTTTATTATCTTTAAATTCATCTTTATTTTTATCTTTAAATTCAATTTTTTTTTTTGGCTCATTTTTCTTTTGACTTTTAGTTTTTTCCATTTTTATGGAAATTAAATTATATAATAAATAAATAAATAAATGTTAAATAAATAAATATAAAAAAAAATAAAAATAAATTTAATATCATTTAAAAGACAAATTTAAAAAAAAATCAAAATAAAAAACTCTTGAAAAAATTTTAAAAAATTTTAATTATTAAATATATAATTAATTAAATATTTAGATATAAAAATTCTTGAATTATTTGAATATTCAAATAAAGTAAATAAATTAACAAATGAATTTAAAGGTTTAATTCCATTTTGTCTTCTATGCCATTCAATTTCAAATTTTGTATCTCCTATATTTTCATCAAATTTAACACTTATTACTTTTAAAGGATAATCTTCATCTAATCTTCCTTTAATGTTTGTTTTTTTATTTCCTAAACTTTTCATTTTTCTCTTTTTTTTTTTTGGTATTAATTTTTTTTTTTCATCTTCTTTATCAAATTTATTGAGTAAAATATCACAATCTATAAAATTTTCTTTAGGTTCAAATGTTGGAATTGAACCATCTTTCCATTCTACTTTATAATATGTTTTACCTCTAATTTTCTTTTTTTGGAATTTTTTT
>JAJMZS010003513.1:0-14604 GCA_023807205.1 Isotricha prostoma | reverse complement strand
TTTAAAAAGCTTTATGATAAGGGATTAATCTATAAAGGTAAAAGAATGATAAATTGGTGCCCATGCTGTAATACTTCAATTTCTGATGCAGAAGTTGAATATGAGGAAGAAGAGACCAGACTTTGGCACATTAGATACAAGGTTGTAGGAGAGGATAAATATTTAACAGTTGCTACAACAAGACCTGAAACAATGCTTGGAGATACCGCAGTTGCAGTTCATCCAGATGATGATAGGTATAAAGACTTAGTAGGTAAAAAATGTATACTACCTATAATGAATAAAGAAATTCCAATTATTGCTGATGAATTCGTAGAAACAGAATTTGGAACAGGATGTGTTAAAATTACACCAGCACATGATCCGAATGATTACCAAGCAGGATTAAAACATAATTTAGAAATTATAGAAGTATTTGATGAAAACTTTAAAATGGGTAGTCTTTATCCAGAATTTGAAGGCATGGATTTAATGACTGCTAGAAAGAAAATAGTAGAAAAATTAGATGAAATAGGTGCCCTAGTTAAAATAGAAAAATATATGCATAATGTCGCAAAACATGATAGATGCAAATCTACAATAGAGCCAAAAATTTCAGATCAATGGTTTGTTAAAATGGAAGAATTAGCAAAACCTGCAATAGAAGCAGTAAAAAATGGAGATACAAGATTTGTTCCAAAGAAATATGAGACAACATATTTTAACTGGTTAAACAGTATTAGAGATTGGTGTATTTCAAGACAAATATGGTGGGGACATCAAATACCAGCATATTACTGCAAAGATTGTAATCATGTAATGGTAGAAACAGAAGCGCCACACGAGTGTCAAAAATGCCATAGCAAAAACATTGTTCAAGATGAAGACACATTAGATACATGGTTTAGTTCAGCATTGTGGCCATTTTCAACACTTGGTTGGCCAGATGAAACAGATGATTTTAAAACATATTTTCCAACGAATACACTTGTTACTGGTTATGACATAATTTTCTTCTGGGTTGTAAGAATGATGTTCTCAAGTCTAGAGCAAACAGGTAAAGTTCCATTTAAAGACATATTTATTCATGGAATTATAAGAGATAGCCAGGGAAGAAAAATGTCTAAGTCATTAGGAAATGGAATTGACCCATTAGAAATAATTGAAAAATATGGTGCAGATTCGCTTAGATTCTCACTAGTTTCTGGAACAACAGCTGGAAATGACATGAGATTTAATGAAGAAAAATTAGAAGCAGGTGGAAACTTTGCAAATAAAATTTGGAATGCAGCAAAATTTGTTTTAATGAATTTAAGTGATGCAGATGCTGATAACTTAAAAGATGATATTTTAAATATAAAATCAGAATTACAAGCTGAAGATAAATGGATAATTTCAAAGCTTAATTCATTAGTAGCAGAAATTAAATTAAATATGGACAATTACGATTTAGGAGTTGCAATAGATAAAATATATAGTTTTATATGGAATGAATTTTGCGATTGGTATATAGAAATAGTAAAAACAAGACTTTATGACAAAGAAGATAAAACTCGTAAAACAGCTCAATATGTATTAAATTATGTATTAATAAATTCATTAAAACTATTACATCCATTTATGCCATTTGTTACAGAAAAAATATATAAAGAGTTATATCATGAGGATAAAAGCATAATGATTTCTAAATATCCAGAACATATGAAGGAATTAGATTTTTTAGGTGATGTTGAAAATATAGAAGATATAAAAGAAATAATTACAGGGATTAGAAATGCAAGAACAAAAATGAATGTTCATCCTTCTAAGAAATCTAAACTAATATTTATTACAAAAGAAAATCGTGAATTTATAAAAGCATCTGAAGGATTTATAAAAAAACTTGGTTTTGCAGATGAGATAATTATAAAAGAAGAAAAGAAAGATATTCCAAATAATGCAATAAATATTGTAAGTAGTAAACTACAAGTATTTATACCATTTGAAGATTTAATAAATATTGAAGAAGAAATAGCAAGGCTAAATAGGGAAAAAGAAAAAATACTTGTGGAAAAAGAAAAAACAGATAAAATGCTTTCAAATCCAAACTTTGTAGCAAAAGCACCTGCTGAAAAGGTAGCAGAAGAAAAAGCAAAACTAGAGGTATTTAATGAAAAATTAGATGCAATAGAAGAAAGCATAAAGAATTTAAAATAAAAGATATTTAGACTAGTTAGAAATAACTGGTCTTTTTTTTGTAAAATAAAAACCCCAGAGTTGCCGTAGTACGGCAACCCTGGGGAAGGGATTGATATAGATAGTTTACTGTTGATTGCTGAGGATTTCATACAAAGGAGAATCCTCATCAACAACGAAGGTTCCACCGTTCTGCAATGATTCACGCATTGCATTAAGGCTAGTCCAAAACTTGTAAAATTCAGTTTTGGAAGGACTATCAGAATATGCATTTGCAAGAATCTGATAGTATGTAGCTTCACCTTCTGCAATAATCGTTGCAGCCTGAGCTTCTGCATCAGAAGTTATCTGGCGAACCTCTGCATCTGTCTTAGAGCGCAGAGTATCTGCTTCTTTTTTACCGTCTGCAGTAAACTTTGCTGCAATTGCTCCTCTTTCAGAAATCATTCGATTATAAACGGCTGTTTTGTTATCATCTGGGAGATCCAATACTTTTATTTCGATTTTAGTTACCGTTATTCCGTATGAATCTTCAAGATGAATATACTTTGCGATTGATTCGCAAAGAGAGCCATCCTTACCGGAAATAACCTCATCCTGAGTAATGCTTGAAATTACTTTCTTTATCGCAGAGTAAACAGAAGTATCAATTCTGCCTTTTGCTGCTTCAACAGAAGACAGAGATTGATAATAAAGTTTCATATCTGTGATTTGCCATGTAACGTAAGCATTACAGGACATGTTTTTCTTGTCAGAAGTGGTCACACTCGTTGTGGGTATATCATACGTACGTTCCCCAACGAATATAGACTTTGTCTTCTGAGTGAAGGGGTTTATAAAATAAACTCCTATATCATCTTTTATTGATATGAGCTTTCCAAACCGGAAAACAAGTACATTCCTATCTTTCACATTATAGTGAAAGCAGGAAGCAGCAAAGATTGTTGCAATGATCAGTAAAATACTGATCACAACAACTGCTATTATCTTCTTTTTCATAGATTTTTACCTCCGTTTATTCATTTGGAATACTATCGTTTGAAATGCAAATTACATTCGTATCCTTACCAATGATTATCTTCATATTAGGAAGAATCTCACTGATAGCATCAAGATACATCCTGTGTTTTACAACTTCAGGATTTTTTTCATATTCCTGGTATAAGGCTTCAAACTGAGCTACTTCTTCAGTAGCTTGATTAATCCTCTCAGTCCGTGTTGCATTAGCAGAATTTAGAATTTTTGCAGCTTCTGCTTCTGCACCAGGAATTTTCTCATTCTGATACTTAGATGCTTCATTCACAGCAGTCTGAGCATTCTGCTTTGCATCTTCAACGCGCTGAAAAGCATTCTGCACTTCAGAAGTAGGCGCTTCAGAGTCTTGGATACTTACATGAATAACAGAAAGACCAGTATGATGACTTTGCAGTTCAGCTGTTATATCGTCAAACACAGCTGTTTCAATCTGACTCTTACCAGTTGTCATAGCTGCATCAACATCGAATTGCCCCACAGTATTCCTGATAGAAGACAATGCAATGTTTTTAAGCAATGCCTCAGGATTATCGGTAGAGTAGTAATACTCTATCGCGTCAGTAATTCTGTATTCAACATAGAAGTCTATGTTGATAAAGTTAAAATCACTGGTAATCATGAGGGAGTCTTCTGTAATAGACTCGTCAGTTTCAAGATTATACCCAATAGGCATACCTTGAGTAGTTCCATCAAATACGTGCTTCTTAGAGAAAAATGGCGTTTTAAAATGGATGCCTGCGGTTTCTATTACAGAGTTATTGCCTAAGGTCTCGACAAAGCCTATCTGTTGCTCATTTGTACTGTAAATTGAGCTAAAAAGCCCAATTATCAGAAAGATGAGTGCAAGCCCGCCTAAAACAAAAGGCCGAGCTTTCAAGAAATTAGGGGTGAAATCGTACTCGCTATAGTAGCTTTCCCCGTTTTCCTTGACGTTTTCATCATGTACAGCCTTCACGATAGAGAAGATTGCAAAGATGATAACGAAGAGGATAAAAAAGATGATGATTGTAGCCATAATTGTATTTCCTTTCTTTTTATTTTTCAATGTTCTCAATCCCTTTTTGAGATAGTATAAAAATACTATCAATATTATATCATACTTATTATGTAAAATCAACAGAATAGCACACTTACATAATTCAAATATGATGTTTTAAATAGTATAGAAAAATAAAAAATAAATAAGATATCTATTGAAAAATAAAAAAACATGATATAAAATTACTTTATGTTGGGGTGAAATAAATCGCTTGTAATATTAAGGAAATTACAAAAAATGTAGCGGAGAACAAAGTTCTCCATTATTACAATGGAATAATTATAGAAAGAGAGGAAAATACATGATAAACAATAAAGGAGTAACATTAGTTGCACTAGTAATAACAATAGTTTTAATGTTAATACTTGTAGGAGTAACAGTAACTAATTTTAGAAATTATGAAGTGTTTGATTATGCAGGAAAAGCTATAAATAAATCCGAATTATTATCAATAATTGAAGGATTAAAAGCAGAAGAAGTTTTTGTAGGTAAAAACAATTTAAATGGAACACTGTCAGAGATATTAGGAAATGATTATAGTAAATATGATAGTACATTCAAAGTAGTAAATGGAGAACTTATATACTTAGGAACAAATGAAAATACAATTGAAACACTATTTGAATTAGGACAAGGAGAGGGAACAATAGAAATTGCAAGCTCAATATGTGCTGTAAAAGGACATAATTATAAGCCAGCAAATTATTTAGAGCCAAAAACATGTACAAGATGTGGACAAACAGAAGGAGAAGTGCTTGTTGCTGAAGGGCCACATCCAGACCAAAATAATTCTGAAGACATAGGAATTGGAACAGATGGCCAGCTTGTAAATTTAGATAATTGGACATATACAACCAATCCACTTAAATGGACTTTAACAGGTTATACTGGAACATATTCAGAACGAGGAGAGATAGAAGGGAAAGTCCCACAGATTATAAATGGATCTAATGTAACAGCAATGAGGAGTACTTTTAGTGGCGTAACACAACTAAAAGTAGTTCCAGATATACCAGTAACAGTTACAGATACACTTTCAGAATTTAATGGATGTGTAAATATTGAAACATTACCAAATAACCTTTCCTTTGAAAATTTGACTATTTCACAGAATATGTTTAGTGGTTGTACAAAAATTGAAACACTTCCAGAAACAGCTTTACTATCTTCAAAAATAAGATACGCTAATTCTATGTTTGTTAATTGTTCTGGGTTAAAAAGCTTGCCTACAAATTTTACAATCCCAGAAGGTTGTAATTATATACAAGATATGTTTAGGGGATGTAGCTCCTTAGAAGAACTACCAGCAGGTTTTACCATTCCTCCAACCGTACAAAATATGACAAGTACATTTTCAGGATGTACAAATCTTAAAAGCTTACCTGATAATTTTCGAATTGCAGATGGGGTTACAAATATGTGGTGTACGTTTTATCAATGTCCAAATTTATCTAAATTACCAGATAATTTTACAGTTCCAGCATCTGTTACTAATATAGGTTTGGCTTTTAGATTGTGTCCAAAACTTGAAGGAACAATAACAATTTTAGGGAATCCAACAACATATAATGCGGCATTTAATGGTACTGCAACATCAGGTAATGGTTTAACAGTTAAATACACAAGTGCATGTACAAATATAGAAAGTATAAGAGCAACAGTAAGCTCGGGTGCAAACATTACATTCCAAGAAATATCATTAGCATCAAAAAAAACTAAATAATGTATATCACAATTAAAAAATGCAAGGCGAATGAATTCGCTTATAACATTGAAGAAATTACAAAAAATTGTAGCGGAGAACAGAGTTCTCCATTACTACAACGAAACAACCATAGAAAGAGAGGAAAACATATGAAAAATAACAAAGGAATAACATTAATTGCTCTTGTAATAACAGTAATATTAATGCTTATATTAGTGGGAGTGGTAGTAACCAATGTTCATGATGGAGGAATATTTGACCATGCAGCAAATGCGGTAAAGAATACAGATATAGCAAATGAGAAGGAAGATATTCAGCAGGCAGTTTTTTTAGCATTAGGAAAAAGCAATAGCGGTACAATAACAAGTACTAATTTTCAAAACGCATTAAATAGTCAATTCGGTGGAGAAGGAAATGCAATAGCATATAGTGAAGGAGATTCATTTTTAGTAGAACTAACTAATACAAACAGATTTTATTCAGTAGATAGTAATGGAAAAATAGGAGATCCAGTGACATTAGAACCTGTAGCAAATGCTGGAGATATAACAAAAGGAGGCACATGTACTGGATACAGTGACAATCCATACAGGATAGAATGTATAGAAGATTTAGTAGCATTTTCAAAAAATGTAAATTCTGGTGTCAGATATGGTAGTAAATATGTTGTGCTTACTAAAAATTTAGATTTTAACTCATTTTTTTCATATGCAAATCCAAAAGCAACTTATAGCCTTAATAGTGCTCAAAATGCATATGTAATTAATGATGAATCTGGAACAACATTAAGAGAATTATGTACAACAGGACAAGGATTTATTCCAATAGGAAGTGAAAATAATCCATTCTGCGGAACGTTTGATGGGCAAGATAAGATAATATCAAATATTTATGAGAATTACGAAAATAGTACAACAACTAGTTGTGGATTCTTTGGAAGAATATCTGGTACTATAAAAAACTTAACAATAACTGGTAATTATAAAGCAAACAAAAAAGGAGCAGGGATTTCCAGTATTTTTTCAGGATGTATGATAAATTGCATAAATAAGGTAAATATATCTCAAAAGGAAGATTTTAGAGATATGGGAGGATTAATTGGATGGGCTGATGGCAAGTATACGATTATAAATTGTATAAATTATGGAAATATAGACTGCAATGGAAACATAGGCGGTGGAGGTTTCATTGGAACAGATTTTGGCGGAGGAAATGCTTCAGAGATATATAATTGCTCAAACCTAGGAAATGTTAAATCTATGATTACATACTGTGGAATTGGTAATCCTGCAATCAATGTAACTAATTTTTATAATACGGGCACATGTAATAATATTGGACAATCTTCCTATATATATACTAATTGCTTCTCACTAGAAGGAGTAGTAAATACAATAAATACTAGTATAATAACAGAAAAAACTGAAGAATATATGAAATCACAGAATTTTGTTGATGATTTGAATGATTTTATAAGGGATGATACTACAATAGCAGATAAATCTAATTGGAAACAGTGGATATACCATAGTAGCAAATTCCCAGCATTTGAATAACCGTTTAATATTTATACTCTAAATTTAAAAGAATGTTCTAAACCCTCTTTTATCTGCATAAAATAAACATGTAGATAAAAGGGGGCATTTTTATGGTTAGAATTGCAAGTACAGAGGTAAAAAGTAGTAGTAATTTAAAAAATATATTTATGGGGAGTATTGTTTCATTTTTAATATCTCTAATTCTATTATTCAATTTTGCAGCTATTTTAACCTATACAAGACTTACCGAAAGAACCATGCCAATAATAGTTATTGCAATAACAGGAATTAGTATTATTATTGGAAGCCAGTTTACAACATCAAAAATGAAAAAAAGTGGACTATTTTATGGTTCAATAGTTGGTATAATTTATATTCTTTTCCTTTATTTAATTTCTAGTATAATTACAAAAAACTTTTCATTAAGCGGATATGGAATTATAATGATTATTTCAAGTATTTTAGCAGGTTCTATAGGTGGAATTATTGGAATAAATAGAAGAAAATAGTAAAAATCTATTGACAAAATTTAAAATCGGGTATAAATTATTAGCAGTCGAGAATCACGACTGCTAATTTTAAGAATTTTTGAAAGGAAGTGAAAATATATGATTAAACCAGTAGCCGACAGAGTTCTTATTAAAATGAAAGAACAAGAAGAAACAACCAAAAGTGGAATCATATTAGCAAGTGGTGCAAAGGAAAAACCACAAATAGCAGAAGTAATCGAAGTAGGACCAGGAATAGATTTCGTAGAAGGTAAAGAAGTAAAAATGTATATAAAAAAAGGTGATAAAGTAATAGTAAGCAAATATGCCGGAACTGAAATTAAATATGAAGGTGAAGAATACCTTATAATTAAGCAGGATGATATATTAGCGATAGTTGAATAAAGAACCCCCAGTCGCCATAAACGGCGACAGCCCCCTTAAATAAAGGGGCCAAGATTATTCTTTATTTAAACTTGCCTCCCTTATGTAAGGGAGGTGGCAGTCATTAAGACTGCCGGAGGGTTCTTAATTAAAAATTTGAAAGGAGAATATTTAAAATGTCTAAAGAAATTAAATTTGGAGAAGATGCTAGAAAGAAAATGCTAGATGGCGTAAATATATTAGCAGATACAGTTAAATCTACATTAGGCCCAAAAGGAAGAAATGTAGTATTAGATAAATCATTTGGTGCACCACTTATTACAAACGATGGTGTTACAATAGCAAAGGAAATAGAGTTAGAAGATCCTTATGAAAATATTGGAGCAAGACTTGTAAAGGAAGTTGCAGTTAAAACAAATGATGTTGCAGGAGATGGAACAACAACAGCAACACTTTTAGCACAGGAAATTATAAAAGAAGGTGTAAAAAATGTTGCAGCAGGTGGAGACCCAATGGCAATTAAAAGAGGCATAGATAAAGCAGTTGATATTTCTGTAAAAGAATTAAAAGAAATCAGCTCAGAAATTGATGGCAAAGAAGATATTGCAAGAGTAGCAAGTATTTCTGCAAATAATCAAGAAATTGGTAATCTTATTGCAGATGCAATGGAGAAAGTTTCAAAAGATGGTGTAATTACAATAGAAGAATCTAAAACAGCAACAACTGGTTTAAATGTTGTAGAAGGTATGCAATTTGATAAAGGATACATTTCTCCATATTTTGTAACAGATACAGAAAAAATGGAATGTATAATGGAAAATCCATATATTTTAATTACAGATAAAAAGATTGGAAACATCCAAGAAATTTTGCCATTACTTGAAAGCTTAATGCAACAATCAGGAAAACTTGTAATAATTGCAGATGATATTGAAGGAGAAGCACTTTCAACACTTGTTTTAAATAAATTAAGAGGAGTTTTAAATGTAGTTGCAGTAAAAGCTCCAGGCTTTGGAGATAGAAGAAAAGAAATGCTAGAAGATATTGCAATTCTTACTGGTGGAGAAGTAATTACATCAGATTTAGGGTTAGACCTAAAAGATACTACAATAGAGCAATTAGGTAGAGCAAAACAAGTAAAAGTTCAAAAAGAAAATACAATTATTGTTGATGGAAATGGCAATAAAGAAGAACTTTCAGCAAGAGTTAAACAAATAAAAGCTCAAATAGAAGAAACTCAAAGTGAATATGATAAAGAAAAATTACAAGAACGTTTAGCAAAACTTTCTGGTGGAGTTGCAGTAATTGAAGTAGGTGCAGCAACAGAAGTTGAGATGAAGGAGAAAAAATTAAGAATAGAAGATGCATTATCTGCAACAAAAGCTGCAGTAGAAGAAGGAATTGTAGCAGGTGGTGGAACAGCGCTAATCAACATTATGCCAAAACTTGAAAAAGAAATTGAAAAATTAAATGAAGAAGAAAAATTGGGTGCAAGAATTGTATTAAAAGCTCTAGAAGCACCAGTTAAACAAATTGCTAAAAATGCAGGATTAGAGGGTTCTGTAATACTTGAAAAAGTAAAGAATAGTGAAAGAGGAATTGGATTCAATGCAGCAAAAGAAGAATATGTAGACATGAAAAAAGCTGGAATTGTAGACCCAACAAAGGTCACTCGTTCTGCACTTCAAAATGCAGCAAGTATTGCATCTATGATATTAACTACAGAAAGTATTGTTGTAGAAAAGAAAGAAAAATCTTGTGGATGTGAAAACCATCACGGAGGAATGGAAGACCAGATGGCAGGAATGTATTAAAATTTAGATTTTAATATCACAAAAAACCCTTTTTAAACACATAATATATGTATAGAAACAACGTTTTAGTAGATAATATATTTTGTGCTTAAGAAAGGGGTTTTTTATTGAAATCTATATGTATAAAAACTAATAATGAAAGTTTAAAAAAATATCTACTAAAAAACATAAAAGTGCTAGAACTAGAAGATTCAATACTTTCATGTTATAAGTTTAAAATATTTGAAAACTTAATAATCCATTATTTAGGTGATGATGAAGATTACTTTATAGAAGAGATTTCTTATTGTTTAGCAAATGCCGTTATAGATATATACGAAGAAAGCATTATAGATAGTATCATAAAAAACAATTATTTTTATTTTACCAATATTGAGCAAAAGGAAATTGCAAAAAAATGCAAAGATGAAATAAAGCAAGATGTGGGATTTAATAGAATTAATTCTATTGCTCTTTCGTTTTATAGATATTTTTCAGAAAATAAATCTGTTATATTTGAAGGGTTTATTAATTTTAGAATCAAACAGTATTTAATGTTTTTAGATTCTGTAATAGATATTTCAGTAAATAAGTTTATAATAGATAGGGAATACAAAGAGTTTATAGATTTACTAAAAACATATATAAAAACTAAGCCAACCAGTGCAAATGTTTTACACTTAATTTATAACAATCAAACTTCAACTGTATTAGATGAAAATGAAAAACCGATTAAAACAAATGGAGAAGTATTTAAACATGCATATATATCTGATATTAGCTTTTCTTCAAATGATTATGCACTAAATATTTTACTTACAACAATACCAAAAAAACTCATCATTCATACTGAGGATGAAGATGATGAGTTTATAAATACTTTGAAATTAATTTTTGAAAATAGAGTAGTTATTTCAAAAGAAAATAAAGTCCTGATATAACTAGTAAATGAATAGGATAGAAGAGGTATAGAAAATATTTTATACTTCTTCCTTTTTTACCGTTATAAAGCATGATTAGAATTATTGTAAGAGCGGTACATATTGTATAAATAGAAACAGCATTTATTGTTGTAAAAATTCTAACAAATGTGTTTAAGCCATATGGAATTATTGCTAAAAAGTAATGAATTAGTGTAGCTAGAACAAATGCTAAAGATTTTAAACCAAGGTTATTTCTAAATAAATAAAATAGCATAATTATAACTACTCCATAAGCACCATAGTCAAAAGAAAGTTTTTCTGCAATAAATGCAAGAATATATGTTACAAATATTCCAAAAATTTTGTTATGCTTATCAAATGAAACAATACAAATAAGTCCAAACAACAAAGTAAATAATACGTTTACTTCGAATCTATCAAAGAATAACTTATTAAATATCATAAATGGAATTTGTGAAATTAAAGCAAAAATGAAGAGCCTTAAAATGTATTTTTTAAGGTTTTTAGTATGTATATATCCTTCTGTTATTTGAAAAGCAAAAATAGGGAAGGCTAATCTTCCGATATAGTTAAAAAAGCTGGCTTTACCAAATACTAAATATCCAGTATGGTCAAAAAGCATTGAAATACATGCAATTATTTTTAAAACGAATGCACTCATAAATTTTTCTCCTTTTAGTTAAATTTAATAATTAAGATTATAAATATTTACTCATTCCCAACATCGCAGAGTCTGTATCAAAAATGCTTCCTCCGTAGCTCGCATTTTTGAACATACTCTAGCTAGCCGGTCCCCACGACTATTCGTAAATTTTTATAATCTTAATTATTCACTAAATATATTGACCACTCATTAATAATAAATCATATAATCAATATCTGGAAATATTGCATCCTTTTTCATTATATCTATTAAAAAATCTTCATCTATTTTATTATCTTTAATTTGTTCATATAATTTAGTAAATCTGCCAATATGGTCTTTTATACGTTTTTTCGCATAATCTACCATAGTTCCTGTAGTTATTATAAATAGCCAGTCACTGCTTTGTGCAAGTAATAGTTCACGTGCACATTGATTTAAAGCTTTTCTTCTTAAAGTATTTCCTTCATTAGGATATAAGTTAGCTAGCTCAACCATTCTATCGCCTGCAACATGAAGATGCTTATGAACATAATCATTTGAACCATTTAACCAAACTTCGCTATATCCATTTGCACCCCAACTTGATCTACAAGGTGTAGATATTTGCATATCTGGGAATTTATCTATATATTCACCAGGTGTTATTAGTTTAAAGTTTCCTTTATCATAATATATTTTCTTAAATAGAACATATAACCAATAAGGACCTTCATACCACCAATGACCATAAAGCTCTGCATCATATGGACATACTACTATTGGTGGAACATCCATATATTGAGAAAGCTCACTTATTTGATTTACTCTTGAATCGAAGAAATGTCCCGCATGCTTTTCAGCAGAATCTTTTGCCCATTGAACATTATAATAATCTTTAAAATCACTTTTAGATGTTATTCTATAATATTTAATACCAGTATTTACTCTTGCACCATTTTTTGCAATATATGGTTTTATATAATCATAATCTGCATCATAACCTATATCACGATAGAATTCTCTATAATTAAAATCTCCAGGATAACCACAAATAGAGCTCCAAACCTGTTTAGAACTTTCAATATCACGGCCAAATGCAATTACACCATTTGGTGAAACTATTGGTGCAAATGTTGCATAAATAGGGGTAGGATCTGCATAAAGAATACCATGAGATTCTGTAATTATATATTCTATTCCACATTCTTTTAAATACTTGTCCGCTTCTGGAACATAACCACATTCAGGAAGCCAAATACCACGAGGAGATTTCCCAAAATATTTTTTATAAGTCTCAACCCCTACTGCAATTTGAGCCTTAACTGTTTTTTCATTAACATATAGGATAGGGAAGTATCCATGTGTTGCACCGCATGTTATTATTTCTAAAACTCCAATATCTTGAAAATGCTTAAATGCTTCTATAAGATTACAACTATATTCATCTTTAAAAATATGTAAATCATTTGAATATCTATCTAAATAATATTTTGATAGTTCATTTAATCTTTTATCTTGCTTAGTTCTAACAACTTCTTTTTTACAAAGTTCTATATGTTTCTTTAAATATTTTATATATCTTTTTTGAAGTAATTTATTATCTAACATAGAAAGAAGAGGGGGAGTAAGTGACATTGTAATTCTAAAGTCTACTTTCTCTTCCTCTAATTTTTTGAAATTTTGAAGAAGTGGTATATATGTTTCAGAAATCGCTTCATATAACCATTCTTCTTCTAAATAATCTTCACTTTCAGGGTGATGAATAAAAGGTAAGTGGGCATGTAAAATAAAACTTACATAACCTTTTGGCTCATTCATAATTTCTCCTTTGTTTAAACTTAAAAGAATATTGATGATGGATTTTCTATGTTTCTTAAATCATCTTCTTTATATATTTTATTGTAAAAATCATATGCTCTATGTAGATTGCCTAAGTGATTTATAAAATGCATGTTTATTATATCTTTTGAATATGTATAATTTGTTTTAGTATTTTTAAAGAATAAAGATTTTTGTATTTTTTCAAATAATATATGATCATTTGGTGATTCTATCTCATTTGATGATGCTATATATATATAATTATCTGGAATAGAAGGGGTACTGTATCTAACCTTTCTTCCATATTCTATTTCATATTCACATTTTGTATCATTAACATTAAAATACCAACTATTTGCAAAGTCATTTATTTCTAAATCAAAAGAGTAGTTTTTAGTTTTGTTGTGTATGATTAAAACGGGGTAAGTATTGTTAAAGAAATCTTCTCCATATTTTTTAATAAAACCATTTTTATCTTCCTCAGAAATTTCCCAATAAACAAATAATGTGTTAGGGGTTTGCGCTAAAATTTTAACAAATGTTTTATTATATGTATATGGCAAATCATAGTATTCTAAAACATCATTAGATTTTTTAACAGATTTTGTTGTTTTTTTAGTTGAAGTTTTCTTTGTTACACTTTTTTTGCTTACAGTTTTTTTAGTGGCTACACTTTTTTTCGTATCTTTTTTTGTTGCAGTTTTTTTAGTTGTAGCTTTTTTTGTTGTAGCTTTTTTTGCAACCTTTGTAGTTTCCGTTAATTTAGATGCTGCTTTAGGACTTCTTTTAGGCTTTATATCTGCTTTTTCTAATTCTTCTTTCTTTTTTGCCATCAATTTTCCTCCTTAGTATTTTATTATATTAATGCTACTTACTATATAGTATATCAAAAGTAAAATAAATTCAATATTATTTTAATATAAATTTAAGAATTGTATGTATAAGTGTCAATGATGTGAAACAAAAATATATAAAAAGATTATAATTAAATTGCATACTCTATCTTTCCTATTAGTTCTAACTCCGAACGTTTTTCTTGCGGTGTTAAATATCCTAATACTGCCATTGGAATATTATT